>MNCI01004198.1:0-12626 GCA_015680685.1 Gnetum montanum | reverse complement strand
ATTTCTAGTAAATTTTGACAATTCTACAATTATTTGAAAGCTAGTCTCTAGTTTCAATTGGACCAAGTCTGAGTTTTGTTCATTTTGGTGCTTTAATGCGATCATTTTTGCTTTCACAGAGTTCAATTGATTTAATGAAAAATATTTATCTTTTTCTTCATTTCTTATCTAGGATTAATTCTACATATTTTTAGGCTCAAAGTTGTAGATTGGTTGTAATGATGTTAGTTTATATCTACGAGGTATATGTGATTGTTTTTATTGATGGGTTTTAGCTATTTCTAGTTAATTTAGAACAAAACATGGGTTGTGTGATAGTTGTGATCTAGCAATCCTAGGTATTTGAATAGGCTACAAGTCACAGTGTCTTTGTGCTTTGGTGTTTTACCAAGAGTTGTAGTGCCCTCAAGATGCTATCAACATATTTTTATAAGAGAATTCAGCTTAAGAAAATAAATTCTCCTACCTATTTTACTAATCATCATATAGACCTTTCAAAATTTTCAATAAAGATTTGTTTATCAATTCAATTTGCCTATTATATTGAAGGAGATAGATACTTGAAAATTTTAACTTAGTCCCTCAAATTCTCTACAAGGATCTCTAAAAATGGCAAGTAAATTTTGAATTCTAATTACTCATACTTTACAATGAAATGTCATATAAACAAATAATATGCTAGAAAAACAAATTAGCAACATGGAAAGAATCACCTCCTTTTTTCCAAGGAATAAGATATGACATCTAAACACGAAAACAAAGATTGAATCAGCTCTTTATTTTTGGAATTCCCTCAATAAATACAACAAAGATGAAGGAAAGATTCCAAAATTAAATATAATGAAACTATTCATTCTTACAATACTTTAATTAATAAATGGATTCATAAGCAATAAAAACCATGTAATGAGTTAGTAACAATTATTTTATATGTTCAAATGATTCTCAAGTAATATGTCATGCATGGTGTGAATTTAATAGCTTATTCATCCATTTTTGATATGTTGTGCATGTTGTGAATTTGACATCCTATTCACCCATTTTTGATAATTTTTCCCATAAAATACTAGCAAAATTCAAATCTCCCATTTTTTGAAATGTGCAAAAGTATAGCAAACCTATAGTATATAAAATATATATCTTTCAAATATATAATATGTTGGTTAATTACATAAAATCTATAAGCTAGAGAAGAATCTAGCCATATATTTAGTATGTTTCTAAATTACTTTTACTAATGCATAGTAGCAACAAAACATTTGATATGTGATACATCTTTCTACATTATTTTTACCAATTCATGGTAGTAACAAAATATTTAATATAAATTCCAAGAATAATAGAGTTGTACCATAAAATATCTGATAGTTGATGCCTTTCAAATTCATGCCCTATTACCTTACTATCCTAACA
Source organism: Gnetum montanum (assembly GCA_015680685.1). Lineage (NCBI taxonomy): Eukaryota > Viridiplantae > Streptophyta > Gnetopsida > Gnetales > Gnetaceae > Gnetum > Gnetum montanum. Next base: position 11,213 of record MNCI01004198.1, on the reverse strand, counting down.
AAGTTTTATACGTGAGCTAAATTTCATGGTTTCCATAAATATTAATAGTCTTAATACTATTATAATATTTAACTCATGTGACTCCCAAATTCCTACATGTGAATCCCAAATTCTAAGGTGGAAAGAGTAAATGTTCTCCTTTATTTCATTAAAAACTGAAATGTTAATGCCATGATTTTTCTTACTTTAAAACTAGGCAATCAAGAAGGGTCCAACTATACCACCTAAACAACATGAGAACACATTATTTTAAGGTTTTCAAGTTGAGCTTAGATGAGCTATGTTTTGTATCAAATGACTTCTTAAGTGAAATAATAACTCAATTAGTAATTTTTTTGTTTGAAGTCTGTATGTGGTAGGTATAAATGAATATACATATGGTTTACATAAATATATACTAAATATAGTTTATTTAAAAATCACCCTTTCACAAGATATATATATATATGTGTGTGTTAATTTAGAGGTAAGAATCTTAGTGTAGTACCTTAATCTGATAGCCCCAAAAATTCAAAAGATTTTAATGAACATGTATATATAAATATCAATATCAATTTTTAATTTAAATTGAAGTATTATCATTTCATTTACATAATTAATGCAATAATAATTTGCCATGCTACCATTATCTTCTTGATTCATATACAATATGCAAATATTATGTTAATTATTCAGCTTTCTTAAATCATTTTACTCATTGGCTTGTTTTAAATATTTTGGAACATTGATAGAGTGCACTCTTCTAAGCCATACAAAGCACACGTTTGCGTTACATAAATGAACTCGAACTTTCTAACATGATATTACTTTTTAACCTATTAATGTAGTCCCCTGATAAAAGCCGCTAGTTATATACATATACATATTTAAAACAATTCAATTTTTAAAGGGTTTTGTCTCTTTCAGCCCGTCACAAGCGGCTTGGTTTTGTCATGGTCATGAAAGAGGAGGAATACGCTGATTTTTGATGGGAACTTTGCAAGCATAAGATTATGCTCTCTTTTAATTTAGAAATGCAAACGTGGTGTACATACGTAGTTCACATTTTCATTTTCACTACCAAAATGACAGATTCCAATCTGACAACAAAGGGACCATCATGCTCTTTTGCTAATCACCAGAGATTGTTTTTACATCTTTTACGGCCTAGATGTACCACGTCCAAATCACTGAAAAAAATCCCATACCAGGAAGACTTAGTTACAGTAACAACCTTACGCACAGATGCAGCATAGACACTCGTTTTAACCCTTTAAATTCTACTCAACCTTAAGACATAGTATTTAAGGCAAAAATAGCAACAATTCAAAAATATTCATAAGCAATTGAAACAGAGTCCGGCTGCCGTTCAGCTACCGTCCTTGTGGATGTTATGTTGTCTCCATGCTCAGCTGCAACATTTAATCTAAAGTTAATAATTCATGGAATAATTTCACCAGAAATGAAGAGAGTAATAAAAGAGGAGATAAGACTGAAAAAAGTTGCACTTGTACTATGATAGATCTTTAACCTTTTCTTTGCCACCGAAAACATCATTTAGGGCAGTCTTGGATATCAGCATTGCTCTCAGCAGCTCTACCGCCTGAAAATAAAACCCTGATGATACTTGTCGCGGATGTTAAAAAGATTTTTCTTTGAAAAGGGAAGGGAAAAAACGTTTTTAAGTAGAGTTTTCAAAACCTCCTTGAAACCAACGGAGACGTTGCGCTCTTCCAGGTGCGAGAGATTTGTGAGATTGAGTTTATTCAACAGTGTAATGCTGGCAATGGTAGATGCAGGGGCCACTTGAAGATCGTCAGTGATCATGAAAGTCACCGTCTCCTTCACATATCCGCTCATGCTTGAGCTTGAGCCTGGCTGATGGTAATTAGTGCGACTAGAACTCTGTGAAGAGGCGTCAATTTTGAGCAGGGCTTCTTTGGGAGGGGCCGCAATGGACTGCAGTTTTGGCTGCATCAGCTCTGCTTTGCAATTCCCGTTGAGCCAGAGCTCCGGCTGCAGGTTCTTAACACTCTTGTACACATTCCCCAGGGATCCCACTTCTGTAGCAACAGAGTCTGTCAGTTTTGACAGCAACTCCACGATGGATGCAGCGGGAAGGCGCAGAAACCAGAATATGAGATCCACGAAACGCTTATCCGATTCCGCGTACAAAACTCGGTATTCCACTTTGTCGATGAGAAGCTTGAGAGGCAACGTCTGAAAGCCCTCGCCTGTAGCCATTACACGCTTTGCGCTGCGGTTTTGAAACGGAATTTGGCAGAGGCCAATGTCTCTGTAGATAGATTGATAGAATACACTATACAAATGGCTGCCATGACAGAAATTATAAAGGTGAGAATGGCGTGCCGCGATGTGTTAGAGTAGCATTCTTGGCATAGATGAGAGAATAGTTACCGGAAACGGGAAACGGGGCAACGTGACGGCAACGGGGCAACGTGACGGCAACGGAAACGGCAACGAAACTGCAAAAGATTAGGTTGCCAAAAAAATATGAGCTTTAAATATAAAACCAACCAATTTAGTATAGAAACCGCAGTCAATCAATATGCTAGAACTTACAGTGACAATAGAACTTGACAGTGACAAAAAGGTAGTGGTAAAACAAGTGAACAACATTCTAAATCTTTTATTCTAAATACCACTACAACAAGTGAACAACATTCTAAATCTTTTATTCTAAATACCACTCAGAGAGTCTCCGACAAATGATAAACGCAGATTTACCGCATGTTAATAATCAAATAAAATCCTCAAAGATAGCTGAAATCAGTGCAGCTGCTCTTTCATCTAGCCGCTCTTTCATCTAGCATAACGCAACATCTAGCATAACGCAACATCTACGAATAGAAGGATTTGCTGCCCCTCTTGAAATGGGAATAGAAAAAGGCCAAGAAGAGTTTACTATATTAACTTTGAAGAGATAGACTTTAAGAATGAGACTTGATATTTGACAGAATATGAATTGCAGTGATTGAACTTTACTGCAATAAGAAATTCTGACTCAAAATAAAAAAAATCAATGAAGAGATAATGTACAAAAATGGTCTCTGCAGTGACTTACCACACAAAATTGACGAACGATTTATAGTTGTGGAGAGTGATGCAAAAACAGCAGCAATGGCCGTGGAGAGCAATGCAAAAGCAGCAACAATACCAGATCAGGAGAGTTCACAGCACAGCGATGCAGAAGCAGCAACAATAACAAAATGAGCAGCGTTCACAGCACAGCATAGCCTCACATGCTTTATCTGAATGGGTTGCTGGCATCGCCACACATTCAATTCGCTGCAGACCGACCGCATTTAATTCGTGACAGATGAAGAATAAAGCAGCGTGTATCTGTAACCATAAAATAAAAAAATAAAATCAAAGGAACTCAGAAACGTTTCGCGCAGCGACGGTTACTCTGGGCAACGGAGTTTTGAAACGGGATCCCGTTGCTGCAACGGAAAACACAAAGGTTATGAATCCGTTACGTTTCTGGCAACATAGCAATGGATCTGTTCTAGGTACCAAAATGTGTTAGAACAAAAAAACACATAATTAAACGGAAATATTTGTTAGGTGCAACTAACTGACAAGGATCATATAGTAGACAAACCCTGTCAAACCACTCAAGCATCTATTTTACTGTAGAGACTAAAGAGCTTAACTATATAGAAACATGACTCAGGCATCTATTTTACTGTAGAGACTGTAGAGACTAAAGAGCTTAACTATATAGAAACATGATCGATCATTTTCAGCCTTTTGGTATTTGTTTTCCCTTTTTATGAGTAAATAACACAGCTAAATATATCACACCGAGATATTCAATAAAAAACACCGAGATAAACTTCGAGAGTACACTTCAAGTATAGGTTTGGAACTCCATTAATTCTAAGAAGTCACTCAACTCAATTGACACTAGGCTTGAAGGAAGGTATCAACTCCAATACCTAATATGTCCTTCTATCCAAGGCCTTACATGAAATGCAAAGGGCACTTGGAGGAACCTGTAAACCATCCCTACTATATGAAAAGAGGGATAAGTCCAACCCAAAGAGCTAACATCTCTAAGGCGTTCCTTAGATCCATCCCTTAATCTGGTCTAGAGACTTGTCTTCTTGCATAGATTCATACCTATGCAAGAAGATGTGCTCTTCTTTCACAAGTCCAGTCAAATTCATAATGAATGGCTTCTCAGTGCCCATCGATTCTTAGAGATTTTTTTTATTGATTTGAAGGCTTACTAGGATTCATTTTCAACCCTGATGATGGACTTGCGAAACCACCTCTTAAAAAGAGAATATGCTTCAAAAGAGCCATGTCTCAACAAGCAACTTGAGTTTGTTAGAACCCCAAGTTCTACTTCTGGCTTCAAGACCCATGGGGTCTTACCAATCTAGCTAACTAATCACTAAATCACCATGAGAACACCAACAAACATTGTTCTATTTATCCTTTAACATCAGTCCAAGCTGGGAGGAAGAGTTGAGAATGATCCCCCTTTAGAACAAGGTTCAAAGGTAGTTCTCTTTGTTCTGACCTTGCCGTTCATAGACAAACTAGCAACATAATCCATGTAACCATCATCAAACATTGAGCAACAAGGGAGCAGGCCCAAAATTTGTTTGGAAAACTTCTCCAAGATGCTATCATAGCTTTCCAACACTCTTCAAGTATGTCCAACTTCGAGATTGCTTGCTTGAATGCTTGAACAAGTGGAGGATGGGTTGGGAAACCAGCCTTAAGATAGTCCTCCAATCACATGTTTCAATACAACTGCTATGTCCCTTTTATAGGAAAGGATCAACTACATTCACCTCTTACAGCCTGTCCTTTTGGCCTTGAGAGATGGAACAAGCACCATTCTTTAAAAGCTTGCTTTAGGGAAGTATGTGAAATGCTTTCAAGGACAGACATTATCATATGTCCCTAGGGAACATCCAAGTTTCCATAACCTCAATTTTCTGCCATGTTAGGAACAATTGTATACCACGATCAACTCATCTCATTTGTGTTTTCGTCTAAAAGGGATGACCCTCATCATGAGTTTACTTCTACAAGTAGGTATGACAAACCATCTACATTGTATCTAGCGTACATGCCAAAGAATGCCACCAAGCCAATACAACCGTATTGTTTAACCATCACTTGTTGGAGAAAAATATGGATTCATAGCTCTCACCCACATTCGATCCAACAACAAGAATCATCTCAAAAGACCAAAGAGCCCATCCTTAAACTACTATAGGGGAGACTTATGTTTCACCATAAGAGGTCTAGATTATTCTTTCATGATACCTAGTCCCTTACAAATGTACCATTTGTGGTGGACAAGGCCGCACCACTACCTATATTATCATAGTACACAGACCAATAATTTTGAGAGTCATCAACAATAGTTTACCCATAGGAGGACTAGGTCCTTGATACAATTTAAAATTATAATGAACGGACATCACCACAAAAAATACTAATTCAATACAATTGACAATCCATTCTCGAAGGGTTTATAATAGGGGAGGTCTACTAGAGGACCTAGAAGAAGGAGTCCCTTTGGAACCACAAAATTGAAAGGAAGTACACAGGATCACACCTTGCTTAAAAAGAAATGCTAGGACATCAAGCTTGCATCAACCATAAGGCCTTACAAAGGAGATTCCAAGAATTCAAGTGTGGTAACCATACCCTATCTTTGGAACTAGTTCCAAAAGTTCTAGCACTTGGAACCACTATTTGGAATAGGTCCCAAACATCATCTACATTCAGGAACCCATATAGAAGAACAACTATCTCAATTCATCCCATACTGTTTTGCCAACCACTAAAGAAATTGCTCTTAAAATAGAAAATAGGCCATACCTTTAGGCTAGAGAATTAATTTGGAATAGGGTGCACTATCATTACAGTCCTACATAGAGAGATTGGAACTCTAAAACAACCAATGTTACGCCAAAGAGATAGGGCCATACACCATAATCCAGAAATGAGCCAGGAGCCCTAAGTCCTGAGAGCCTAGACTTAAGAGTTTATCATGCATGTGGAGGACTACTAGATAGGGCCCCCAAGAAAAGTCTATGATTCAAGTAACGGTAACACCATTTGCACAAGGATGGACCACCATTCCATAGCTTGCAAAATTGCCCGAAAAAGTCATAACTAGCCATGGGAGGAGGAGCCTAGGTACCAATACCTAGAATTCACTACTACATCACAGGCGATCATGACAATAACAACTACAAATCAAATGTTTAGTCTATCATTGCAATACTATGGCCACCGAGAACCGCTTGCTATCATGATCAAGTTCATTGAACAAATTGTTTAGGAATTGGCTACACTCCACCATCAATCACCCATGAATAAGATTCTTGCCAATCAAGGGACCCTAAAGGAAGAGTCCAACAACTTATCATGCCTCCAAAACAACCACCATAGGGCATATCATCATGGCTTGACAAGATCACTGGGGAATACAAAGCATCAATTTGAGAGCACCACAAATAAGGATATGCCATGGCCTCCATATTGCAACACCATTCATAGGATAGAATTTGTCATAGAGCTTTGGGAGGTCTCACATTGAGGAACAAAGATTGATTATAAGATAGAAAAAAGTGTTAATAGGAGAAGTATAGTGAAACACAATACATTTTAATTGGCCTTGTCATAAGGTGTGGCACAAGCCTACAATAAGGGAACAACTAGTCCACATAGGACAACAACAACTAGCACTCCTGGGTGCATGAATTGTTGATATTGAATACATTACAACATTACTATATTGCATACATGGAAGTATGGATACATTTGATAAGCATAACACATGACATTTGGGAACACTACCCATTCCTAGTAGGTTAGAGGACAAACTACCGGAGCCCATCCTAAGCTGAAGGTTAGAGGTCACTAAGAGCAATACCATAGCTACATCATTCTAATTTGAAAAATTGTCTATACTTGTTCACGGATAACTGAAGTACTACACCCACTACAAGACTATCATCGAAAACTAACAAACTAGGACACAAACACATTGATCAACCCACATAGAACGCCATCTAAGAATCCATCACCTACCATAGTGAAACCTCAAGGCATTGGCCACTCCTGGGCCATTAGTATCTGGCATGGCCAAGGATATTGTTCCATGCCTTCTACTAAACCAATATTTGAAGGGATCTAGAATGGACAATAGTCCTTTGTTAGTGCTCACCTAGCACTAAGAGGCAAACAAATCATGGTGTACTAGCTATTCCATCACAGTAGTGGCATTGATAAATCCACAATCCAATGTCAGGATTCTAAGACCGTGTAACCAATTCATTGAGGTCTCAAGAGCACTCATCTATCCCAAAGACATAGTATTCACAAAATCAACTAAGGTCTCCCACTATCTACATCTCTATACAAATGCCACATGCAAGGCTTAGACAATACCTTAGAAACAAAAGAGTTAGTAGGGAACAAGTACAACACACCAACCATCATACACAACCATCAAGCATGATCATAACAATAGAGGCATAGCAAACTCAAAATGCCATAGAGAGCAAGACCTCAACTACACATATAGAGATCAATCATGAAAGACTTCATGAGTCAATTAATACTCACACAAAAGAAATCAGCATGAGGCACACCAAAGAGGATGAACTGGAACACTCAAAATTCTAGAGGTCCACATACAATAATTGTACCTAGCTATTGATACAAATTTCACTAGGACCAAGGTCTTAAAAATTCTACAAGAGGGCATAGACACCAAAATACCACCTCATTTAGAAAAATATAGAGGGAGACTGAGTTCTAGCCAATAATAGGTCTCAACAACAAAATATTCAATACACACTGCTAAGAGTAACATTAGAGAGGATGCATCCATCGAAGGAGGCACTTAACAAGAGAGGTGAGATCTCAATAAATCAAAATTAGGATGACTTGCTCCAAGAGGTCTCTAAATCAAAATGCCTTAAGAAATGTCAACAATCGAATAAGTGATGCCACAAGCCTAGGGCAAGCATAGCTAAGTTGAATGAGGGACTGCAACACCCAAAATATTTGCAACAAGGGTAACTAGGCCTGAAGCATAAGAGGATGTTAAAACAAGGACCACAATAAAGCTAGTCTTGGAGATGCTCACAAGGCCTCAAGAAGCATCCTCAATAAATCCTAGCAACAATCCTTAGCCAAGCATAGAGCACAAAGCCTTGTGATAACAAAAGATAGACAAAGTGAGAGGGACATGTACATGAAACTCGTAATGAGACCATAAGAAAGACTTGATTACAAAACTAGATGAACATACTATCATACACATGAGCATACATAAGCCTATTGGTGATGGTCTTGATCCACCCAAAACAAGGCTCACCAAGAGCACATGTTCAAAGGTCATCCATCCCAAGGTAATTGGGCAAAATTATGTTCCAGTCTGTAATTCCCACACTCACTGTATCTAAGGTAAGTGGGGGTGCAAAGATACTACATCCTACACAATCCAATCATTGCCATCTTGAAACATGTCATCTCGGTGGAGACCAGGTCCAATTCATCCCAAATGAACCATTGGAGGCCAAAGATAAAAGCTCCTTTAGCAACAATTTATGAGTTGCCAATAGAACCACTATCAACTATATCGAAGTAAAACTGCAGCTAAACCAACCACAAAAAAGTCTGATGGAGGACAACATAACAATGCAACCACATATACCCTCAAGTGAGACCAAAGTACAAGGGTATCTATCACCATAGCAATGGATCTATAATGAAAATCTTACAAGGGCCTTACCAAAAGGGCAACTCCTTGGTAGATACACGAAGATATGATTCTATATCACCTTGATATGTAACTTGAAGGACTATAGGTGAGAAGCCTTGAAGGTATAGCATCTCAAGAGAATATCACACTTGTTACAACACGTTTAAGGAGGGCTTTGATACCATTTGTAACAACGTTGCCATGACATTGTTTGGCACCTCAAGGAATTCCTTTAGATCCAATGGACGTAGGACATAAGACTTGGGGACAATGCCTCCAAGGGAGCATCACAACCATTGCAAATACTTATAAGGGAGTATGCCATGCAATAGCTTTGTAACAATAGGAGAAAATGCCTCTAGGAGAACCTTTAAACTCGAAATAATGACTAGCAAACAAGTACATAAGCAACCCCATAGACATCATCGATAGGAGGGAACAACAATATATCTATAGGGGATGCCTCATCTGTAGACCTCTGATGATCTAGCATGGGATTCAACATGACATTGCCCTTGGACTATCCAATCCAGGTTGCCTACATATCTATGACCATTGTAGAATCATGGCCATGTAGTTCTCCAATGTGAGGGAAAATATGAAGAGAACTAAGAGGGAAAAAAATAGGATGGAGTTTTACTGTTTTCTTGGTACTGCCAAGCTAGGATGGGTTTTCTAACACTTGAGTGCCACTTACAGACACCTTAGAGTGTTCCATGGCCCCTGTACCATGAGGAACCAAGAGAACCTCTACCTTGATACCTCTCTCACAAGATATGATTCTTTACATTGTTAGAATAGATTTAATGATTCCTTTCAAGCTGAGAACATTCCACAAGCACTAGCTTCAACGACCATCATTTTAGATATGCAAGATCCAAATTAGAGCAACACACCACATGACTAGTGATGAATGTAAACTTCATAACTTAATTTCATATATTGGATCAAACATTGTTATGATTAATAATGGGTAGAAGTTAAATATTTCACACATAGGAGATGCTACTGATACTAAAAATATCACACTACATGAAGTTTCACTCGTTCTAGACATAAAAAACAATTTGATTTCAATTTTTTAGTTGACTTCAAATTATCTATGTTCTTCTAGTTTCTTGATAAAGGATTAGAAGACCCACAAAGTGATCACTTTAGATAACCAAAAAGGAAGACTTAATGCCATGGATGTTACTAAGAAGGAGGCTTTCTTCTCTACTCTTCAAAATACTTCAATGGAGATATGGCACCAACAACTTTGACATCCACAAGCTAGAGTTTTACATTTTTAAATAATAAACATCTTATTCAACTAGATGGTCAAAATGACAATGATCATGTTTGTAGCAGTTGTAAAATGAGCAAGATTCCTAAAATGTCATTTGCTGATTCCAATGATTATTTTGATGAGCCATTAGCTAAAATCCAGTGACTTTATTTTAAGGAAGATAACTTGGGGCTGGCAGCACAACCCCAACCCCCACAGTAGAGTAGATGTGACTCACTAATGAAAAGGATTCCACCACAAGGCTATTCCAATGTTGCCACATTTAGAAGCTGCAACAAGAATTGAACTCACAACCTCCCAACGAACTAATAAGCATCTTGACATCCATTATGACTTCTAGGAGCCTGCGCTAGTTTGATCTATCTAGGGCTTTGTTATTATGTAATTTTTATTGATGATTATTCTCAATATTCTTGGTTTTATGCATTAAAAAGGAAATTTGATTTTTTTAATGCTTTAACACTTTTTATAAATTCATTGAGAAGCAATTAGACAAAAAGATTAAACTTTTTCACTCAAGATGGTGGTGGAGAGTTTAATGATAAAGAATTTTTAGATTATCTCTTAGAATATGGTATCCAACATCAAATGCAATGTTTCGGCAACCCAAAACAAAATGGGATTGTAGAGCTGAAGCATCAACACATTGTTGAACTTGAATTGGCCATGATGTTTAATTCATCAATGTCTAAGAAATGTTGGGTGGAGGCATTCTCAACTTTAGTCTTTTAATTAACAGATTACCATTTGAATGGCTCAATATGAAATGTCCATATGTTTTGTTATTAAACAAAGATCTAGATGATTCTAACTTGAAGGTTTTTGGTATTCAGTGTTTTCCTTATCTTCAATTTTATGCTACAAATAAATTTGATCTTTGCTCTCGTCCTTGTGTTTTCTTGGGTTATACTGAAAAACATAAAGATTATCATTGTTTGTATGCACCAACTGGTTGGTTGTATATTTCGCATGTAGACTTTCATAAAAATAAATTCCCCTTTCCTAATCCTGCAAAGTTGTTTGATTTTGTGTATTAGGAGCCGAACAAATAATTAGAGGCACATGCTGAATTCTTATCTCCTCAATTATCTGAATAAGCCCAACAAACTCGTATGTTTACAGAAAATGATGGAGTGCAATTTGAAAAAGGTCAACAACATGGATTAGAGGGATCTA
>MNCI01004192.1:11136-40786 GCA_015680685.1 Gnetum montanum | reverse complement strand
AGTGGAAATTAAATGCATAAACAATAAAATATAATGCTAAAATTAGAAATACATGCAAAATGGAAGTTGGCTGTAACATTGTATATAATTAGGTAATTTCAATAACTACATATTAATAAACACAATGTAATTAAATATTAAGTAAACATTTTCCTACACCAAAGATAGGCAAAGTATAATACACAGTCTCATATAAAATATTAAATTTACTAATCCTAGTTGAACATTATAGCCTATAATTACAACTTAATAATAGAATTTAAAACTAAAATAGAAATTTTAATGATCAGTTGCTTCCTCTAAATCCTCCTCATCAAAATGATCATAATAACCTAGGACTCAGAAAAATCAAGGGAATCAGTCATAAGACTAAGTGGGATAAAAAACTACTAAAACAACTACCTTATAGATTTTATTTAAGACATTAGGTAGCTAGAAAATTAAGCACATGGGATAGCTACAAGGAAATGCTAGCCAAACAAACATAAATAAAGTACAAATAGAAGTAAATAATAATAGTAAGTAAAATCTAACAAATGGTAAACAAAACTGAAAACTCCACAATCACCTATTAATCCATCCATCAAACAAATAGATAAACTTGTACTTACTAAGATATTCTTCCCAAATAAGCACTAAACTCACCATCATGATATGCTTCATACTATGATCATTGTAGACAAATGATTAGCTAACCACTATGATATGATTCATGATATGATCATTGTAGATAGATGATTAGCTTACCACCATGATATGCTTTATGCTATGAACACTACAAATAGATAACACTCATTGTAATATATGTGATGCTATGAGAGCTTCATTGATCACTATGATATGCTTCATGTTATGGTCACCACAGATAGATAATGTGATTGGTCAAATTGTAACTAATGTCAAATGATCAAATATCAAATTAATAAACAAAATAATCCTTGGGTGGTGGGGATATAAATCTAATCTTTAATATGAAATCAAAAAGAGGTCAATGACCAAGAAATTATGTTGTTAAACAAAAGAATTTAATGTGGTGAATGAGGCCAAGATTGAAATATGAGTTAAGATAAATATGTAAAAAAGTCTAAACATGCAAGAATGTCATCAATTATTTTTTTTTAGGTTTTTAGACATTATGAGAAGCCTTAGAAGCTAGATTTATTTGTTGTTTTCTTAATTTTTCTTTCCTAGAGGCTAGGGGTCTCTTTACAAAAGTTTCTCAAATGTTTATAAGAAATTCAAAAAAGTTGGCATCATTTGTTGCAACCTCATGATGGGATAATGAACCAAAGAGGATGCCTTGTAGTCCATGCCAATAATTTGAACAACTTTTCCTTTTGGATCATTTACATCTAAAGTCATTTCTAGTGTTAAAATATGAAAAATTTCTTAAAACCTTAGTTCTATAGCTAAAATTTTAGCAAAATTTGAAACCAAGGCAAAACACTATTAGACTTGGTCAAAATATTTACTAATATACCATGCAGAATACCAAATCTCAAACATAGAATAATTTACCTAAAATAATAATAAAATATTTAGATTGAAGAATCTAAGAATTTTGAGCAATAGTTATTCAACAAATAAAAATTATCAAAAGACATATGCATGCAAAATGAAAATTACCAAAACCCATTAACAGGAATCCAATACCTAAATTATCCTACCTAAACTTGACAGAATTATAGAAAAGATCATTACTTGGCTTCAATCTCTTAAAAAAGGCTCCAAATACTAGGCAAGATCATATATTAACAATGGAATATAAGTAAGATCTTAAACAAGATTTGATTAAAAGGCTTACAATAGGTCCTAGTTGATAGTGTAGATCTACTTGACTATAGATCTAGATCTAGTTCCTCTCTAATTTAGCAAAGTCTTTGTCGCTAGCTCTACCTCCCAAATGTTGGAAAGGCAAGGAAAGCCACAAAGAATGATTCTCATAGAATAGTTATGAGGTTGATATTCTTGCAATGATTTGGTAATGTTGGGCAAGGGTATCTCTCATGGTAAAATACTAAATTAAAAAAATTCTAATTCTAAAACATATTTTAAAAACCTTTTTCCCACATTTACTATTGTGTAGTATTGGCCTAATGGAGATCTCTAAGGGTAGGCTTATAGCTATATATAACCCCAAGTTAATATCTATGTCTAAGCCAAAACTAGTAACAAGGTCTAAGGTTTAAAGTATAACTAATGAAAAGGCTAACATGAAATCCTTTTTAAAAAAAAGGCTAAACGCAAATTAAAAATTAAAAACAAAAAACTAATTTAACCAAAAATACAAATTATCCAAACAATGCATACCAAATCAAAGTAATACCTAATCTTTCAAGTACCCATCCAGATACCTACTAACTTAAAAATTCAACAAAAAATTAGTGAATATATGATAAAATTAAAGGAAACATCCTAGAAGTATAAAACAGATAAAAATAATGAAAAATAATAAAAAGATACAAATATTAAAAAATATTAAAACAAAATAAAAATAAAAAATAAAACCATAGAATATATTAAAAATAAGAGGTTATTAAACAAGCATAGCTAGACACATAGCTCACATCTCAAAAGCATAGGTAACATTAAAAAAGGGTTAATAAGTATTTCCATAGGTTAGCAAATAAGATATCAAGAATTTAAATCATAAACATACCAAGGGGTAAGGGATTGTACCAATAAAAGCATTAGATGATAGTAGGTTAATTAGACTATCACATAAAAAGATTTAATGATCATTATTTTTGTGCCATAAAAATTGTTACATTATGCTCTTAGGTTTAAAAACTTTATAACATCCTCTTTTCATGCCTTGGGTCACAAAGCATTACTTTGTTATAGAATCCTTAATAAAATATTAGCCATAAAAAGAGAAATGAAAATTAAAATAAACTAATGTAGTAATAAGGAAGAAGAAAGAAATTATAGTAATACCATGACCAAGAAAGAAAGGGAAGATACTAATTATAAAAGATAAACTAAATAATATATGATAGAAATATATATATTTTAACAAATTAAAAGCTAAAACTAAATTAAAAATAGAAAATAGGACATATAACTATAAAAATAATTCATTTTCTAAATATCAAGAAATATTAATATGTTTATTAGTACATAAAAATATTTATGATCCAAATACATGGAGCATGATAAATAGATAGACTATAACATGTTTAGAAAATGTCATGATATGTAAAAAGGTAAATAGGCTAATGTGTAGAAAGAGAATATGCATAATATCTAAAAAAAATAAACACTAAGATATATCCTTACTCCACCTAGCCTTGATGACCTAAAAATAAAAGAGGGAGTTAGTATAAACTATGTGAGAAAGTTGGTAGCTCTTCTAGTTGATGCAAGGACAAGTTTCATGATGGCTAGTTGATGAGTGGCGAGGTACCCCTACACTCAACCATACGAATACGAGTGTTACACGTGCGATCCGGTCGAACTCCGCAGACTAAGTGCCTACATGCCTTATGGAACACTTATAGTTAATCATTTGTTGTCCTCTTAGACTTACTTGTATTTCTCATGGTTGTATGGTTAAGTAAGTCTTAGGTATGTGATTTTTATATCTTTTATGTTTTTATCGCCTATGCTAAGAGAGGAAAGGGTGAAGAGACTAAGTAACTAACTTTAACTAACTAAGTTCTAATGCCTAGCATCAGTATCCGTCCCGCTTACCATTCACACCCTAAACCAATGCAACCTTTTGGGATTACCAAATGCTATTCGTTGCTGGGATTACCAAGCGTAATGCACATGCTCAAAGTAGTTGTACTGAATGCACTTAACTAGGAGTGTTGATGGTTGAGAGAGTTTAATTAACTAATAAAGCATTTAAACATTAACAATAATTAAAGTCCTATTTAGCTTAGTCCATGCACTACAAGGTTTATCCAACAGTTCATCTTTATTTTTGTATACAAACTTGTGCTCAGGTACAATATTTTCTCAAATAAAGATCCGTTCACTTTAGGACTCCTACTTTGGGCACATGGAAATTATTCTATATTTGGAGAGGTAAAACTGCTAGAGTTTCGCTAAGGATCTATATCTAGATGGAGAAACAAGGGAGAGCCACCTCTTATTTATAGATTTGGTAGCACACTGCGATATCGTGTCCCATCACTAGTTGAAGTCATGTTGGCCTATAACACATGTTCATGGAGCATAAACATACCAAACATCAAGGATTACACATCAAACATAGATCTAGATATTAAATGAATATTTAACTAAACTAAATTATCTACTCTAACCCATCAATCTATAAGCAAGAAGGCTAGCATGCACTACATTCAATTTTAAATGTGTGTTTTTTTGTCATGAGTGCTTTATAAACAAATTTCTGAAATAAATGTCAAAATATAGTTTATGAGAATTTATTTATTAGTCTTAAATCAAACTATTGGTGCTAGAGGTATCATCCAAGACTCACATCTAATATTTTGAAGACATCAAACAAACACCTCTATGGAGTCCATCTCTAATAGCTCACATAATTCCATGCTAACTCATGGAAAACACCAAACATTAATGAATGAAAAAAAATAGATATTAAACATTAATGATGGAGAAACATAATAAGAAAGAATAAATGTCCAAATGATTGAAAGCTCCAACATGAACCAAGAATTGATTTCAAGAGTGAATTTAATAATCCAACATGTTTCAAACCAATAAAATAGTTTCGAATAGTATCCAAAAGAACGAAAACATGTAAAAATAAGATCCAAAAATAATAAAAATCATGAGAACACATCTCACCATAACCTTACCATGACTTAACTACAACCTGACCATGTCCCATGATGGCTAACATCATTAGATTATAACTCATGGTTAACTAAAAATCACTCAAAATAATTCAAAAAAGAAAAATGATAATGTTTAATCATAAATCTTGTTGGATAACCATGACTTGATCATGACTCATGGGATTCTAAGTTTTCCAAAACATAAACTAAAATTTCAAGGGAAGAATGAAAGGCTTGACCACAACCTATGGTGAGAAATTATGACTTTAACCATGACTCATGGTTAGCATTGGAACTCTTATAATGACCAATGGTTGACTCATGCTTTTATTCTAAAACCTAAGGCCAAAAAATTGATTCAAAATGGCTTCCAAATAACTAAAAAATTTAGAGGAGATCCAAATAATAAAATAGAAATCACATAGGAATCATAATCATACCTTCAATTTTAGGAGAGAATGAGTTAATTAAAATAAACATACAATAAAGTTTACAAACCCTAAGAAAAATCATCAAAACTTATAAAATACTGATAACTTAACTTCACTAAAATGATCAAGACCTAATTAGATCTAAAATAAGATAAGTCTAATGGCATGGAAACTTGAGATTAATGCATAATACCCAAACCTAAAATAGTTGTATTGAATTTTCATAAAACCTCCAAATTCCAAAGAATTTATGAAATAATATGATTACAATAGAATAAAGAATGTAAAATATTAAATTATACAATTCTAATCATTCAAAGAAAGATCCATCCCAATCATAATTGCATAAAAATTTAAAGAAAACTCTAAGAAATTCCAATCACATTGTTAATGCATAAATTTGAGAACTAAAAACAATATTAGAGAATATTAACCCACTCAAAAAATAATAATCATAATATAAATCATAATGCATGATCTTAGCCATGAATACACATATTTCATGCACAGAAACCAATAAAGCTTCACAATCATTGTCATAAGTCTCTAATTTGTTAAATCTTTTGTATCCAAAAAATAAATGGAAAAGTACCTAAAAGAATGGAGTATGAGGTTTTAATGGAAAAATAGTGAAATCAAAATCATAACAATCTTAACCATATGTCTATAGTTAAAATTGCAAATAAGAAAACTACTACTAAACCTCTGATAATTCACATAGACTTTTCATAAGCTAATAAAACCATATCAAAATCATTTCAAATAAGATCACCACATGCCAATAATTAAATTCATGCATAAAATATCATGAGCAAAAACATGATCATACAATTCCATGGCTTACATGATCATACCATAGATTTTATGAAAAAGCTTATCAAACTCATCTACTAAGTTAGTTCTTAGAAACTAAAAATATAATTTATAATGGATAAAATTAAAACATACATGAACAGATACACTACATGAACATTGTGGGTGCACAGCTACACTACACCACCACAATAAAGGAATTGATGACTATGGTGTTTTCTTTGGAAACGTTTATGTACTATGTGCTTGGGTATAAAGTGTTTGTGCACATGAACCATAGTGTAATTTACTTCCTATTGAATAAGTTAATGATGATCCATCATGTCATATGGTGGTTGGTGATCTTGCAAGAATTTGATCTTACAATGATAGATCGAAAGGAAACTAAGAATGTGGTTGCTAACCACTTGTCTTAGTTGCGATGAGACAACAAAGAGGAGGAAAGCCCACTATCTAATCAATTTCGTAATGAAATCCTCTTTGTTGAGGCTATAACTAAATAATTTTCCATTGAGCCTAAATGATATGATGGTATTCTCACCTATCTTCTCACTCAAGAGATTCCAAAAGAACTAGATCATAGAAAGAAATAGCAATTTTTTCACTTGGTAAAATGCTTCATGGAGATCAACAGGAACCTCTACAAGGTATGTGCTAATGGATTAGTTTGTTGGTGTATCCCTGATGTTGATCAACTATGCATTTTCTAGGACACTAATGAGGGTCCTTGTGGAGGCCACTATGTCGGGAGAGACATGGCCATTAAGATCTTAATGCTAGGGTATTGCTGGCCAACACTTTTTAGGGATGCTCACCAATTTGTCAACCTTTGTGAACATTTCCAACACAATGGTAGAATGACCACTCAAATTAAGTGATCTCAAAAGTGGATCCAACCACTAGAACCCTTCGACATTTGAGGCATTGACTTCATGGGTCCCATCATGTCCATGTTAAATGGAAAGGTGTACATCATAGTCACTATTGAGTACTGTAAGAAATGGGTAAAAGTAGTAGCTATCATCAACTATACATCTTCTACTACTACTCAGTTTGTACAATAGCATATTAATTTTTGATAATGCAACCCACTTTACAAGCACTACCTTTCAGAAGCTCATGCAATTCTTAGGGGTTGAGCATAACTTAACAACACCTTATTGTACTGTCCAAAATTGTCGTTCTTCGGCTGGAATGAAACAGAAACCTAGAGATCCCTGGGCATGCACAGAAGACCCTACCTTCTCTTGACAGCAAGCTAGAATTAATGAAGGCAGAGTACCTTGAGTGGTCCGCACGTGGATCAGGCAAGGATTTCCCCAAACATACATCGATATATTGTACGCTAGGTTATATGTAAATGGTGTAACTAATGTAAAACGGAGCGTAAACGTATAGGAGCGTAAACGTACAGGAAAATAAGTAATAAGCATGCAATAATTACCGAAAAACTGTAACAAATCTTAGTAGAATAGATGTGAGAATATTATTGTGAGACTGAAAGTTACAATGCACCGGTCTAACGCAGTTGTGAATCTGGCACAAGGCAGACGAAGAGCCCCGGTGGATGCACAGGGATGATTGTGTACTAGTTTAACTGTAGGCATAGCGTGAAGACTGTATGCTCAGCGTGTAGGGTTAAGGTCCAGTGTACAGGGTTTCTGCTTTGCTCTTTGATTTCTCAGCGTCTATGGTTTCTTTTTTGTCTCTGGTTTGCTCAAAATTTCCAACCCCGGTCTAGTGAAAAATTGGTATTTTTATACAAGTTTTGACGTTAGACACGAGTCTGGGAGGGAACGATTGGCTGTGGATTGCTGGAATTTTGGGTCGGGTGACATGTGGTGCATTGACCGAGTGTGAAAGAATGAAATTTTACAAGTGTACAGCATGCTACACTCTAGCGTATACATGCTCGACATATGACCTTGGCGTACAAACTTGATTAAAACATAAGAAGTCATTCGGCCTTCAGATTTGAATTCGGATGCCATGAGGATGCTACCTATAGATGTTCAGCTTGGTTAACCTTGATCTGACATGGTGCAGAAGAGCTTTGATTGGTATACATTGTCCTACATACTGGTCGTACACTTTGTACATGCTGGGCATATACGCTGGGCGTACATGCTAGGCGGATACGCTGTATCTACTGGGTGTACACGCTGGGCATACAGGATGTAAATTCTTAGTGTATGAAATCCAAAATGCATGATATCGAGACCAAAATTCAACTTTCTAGAGCCCATGATGACACCTGATGATTGCTCTGTTCGCATAAGTTGATGCTTTGTACAAAGTCTTGCTCTGAAGTGTTGTTTCCATGCCATCTTCGGGGGTTGCATGTCGGGCGCACACATCAGTCATACATGCTGAGTGTACATGTGAGGTGTGTACGCTGGGCGTATACACTGGAAATGTATGTTGGGCGTATACACTGGGCATATACGCTTGAGAATGCATACTTGGACGTATATGCTAAGAATGCATACTTGGGTGTATACGCTGGGCGTATACGCTGAGAATGCATACTTAGTGAGGACTAAGTCTCTTGAGCTCCGAAGTTGCCATGTTTGATACCAGATGTCGTCGTGGTCGTCTGTGGATCCGAGGGAACTTCCCCTTGCTGAGTTCGACTCTACTTAAAGCTGTCTGTGGGGTCCTCAAGCTTTAGTCATGCTGGGAAGCATCATGACTTAGCTCGATTCTTGTTGGAGGAGTACTAAGCTTAGAATTTTGTGGTGTTTCATTGGCCCCTCTTTGTTGATGCTTGGAGGAATCGACTCGAGAAGCGTCGACAAAGATGTGCAAAACACCACAAGCAACTTGATAGAGACATTGTCCTTTGCCACCTAGCTAGACATCATCGTACCATGTTTAGTGGTACATAGGATTGGGGAAATGAAGTTTGTATATGATAGGGGAATGGGAACTCTAGGGATTGGTAACCAATCAAGGACTTGTGCGTGGTGAAGAGGTTGTCTGGGTATGTGTGTGGGGCATGCTTATCTTCTTGGGATCAAAACATGATATGTACGTCCTTTAGAGGTACAAGACTCTTGCTTGGTGTTTAAGAGAACTTGTTGGCATAACCAAAGCCACGTGATGATGTGTTGTGTTCTTTGGAGGAACAGGGCCCTTGTTTAGTATTTAGGGGAACCTGTTGGCAGAGAGCCAAAGCCATGCAATGGGATGTTACTTGATTGTTTTAGACATGAGCGTTTGCTTTCGAGGCAACTACCGTCTCATCAAAGGTTTTTTTTTTGGTGCATGCTCAGATGCCATGTTATGGGTTGCAACTGCTTAAGAGCGGTGCAATGTGCAATAGTGTGTCCAATGTTTCAGTTTGCACTGGGTGTGTCCAGGATGTAACTAAGTGGAAGATGTTGAGGGATAGGTAGGATATGTAACGGGAGATGTACTGGTGAATGGCTTGATTTTTCTTGTCACGTGTGTTATGAACAATGTATTATCTTGTTGCTGTGATGAAGTGCATTCTTGTACGAACACCTCTGAGTCTCATCCTGCAAAGACAACTCCAAGAAGACAAGAAAACTATGAGTGAGTAAGCAAGCTTAGCCTTGAATAGCTACTGATGAAAGTAAGGAAACAGGTTAAATTTCAGGCACTGTATATGAATAGCAACAATGTTGTCAAGATCGGCTGATGACGAGTGAGGTAGCGGCTCTAATGAAGTTTGAATGCAGAGACAGGTCGAGGAACCAGAGATGAAATTTCCAGTTTATAGTCGTGGCTAACTATGATGGGTTAGTTTTATGTCATGACTCATTGGACATTGCTGGTTTAGCGTCGTGGAGGATGGTGCATTACTAGTTTCTAGTCTTGGTGAACCATGAAGAGGCAAACCAGTTTATAGTCTTAGTGGACTCTAGTGAATGTGACTGTGGTAGTTTACTGTCGTATCAGACGGGTGCTAGTTTATTGTCATTGAAGACATTTTGTGGTATCAGTTTACCATTTTGATGCCTAGACAAGTTGTGGTATCAATTTACCGTCATGATGCCAGGATGATCTGTGGTATCAGTTTACCATCATGATGCCAGGACGAGCTGTGGTATCAATTTACCATCATGATGCCAGGATGAGCTATGGTATCAGTTTACCATCATGATGCCAGGATGAGCTATGGTATCAGTTTACCATCATGATGCCAGGACGAGCTTATACCTGAGTCCATGCTCAAACATGGAACAGTTTCAAGAACAAGTGATTGGTCGGATTTACAAGGTCATTCCCTTCCATGTCTGCTAATTTGAATGCTCCACTGTCGTATGGTTTGGTGACCAAGTAGGGCCCTTTTCAGTTGGCTGAGAATTTGTCTAGGTGTTCCCGAATGGCTTTGAGCACAAGGTTTCCTTCCTTGATAGGGCACTTATGAACATCATACCGATGGCGTTGTCATTGTCATTTTTGATACCATTCAATCTGATCGAGTGCACGTATGCGTTCCTTGTCCATCAAGTCCAAGTCAATGATGTGTAGGTCATTGTTTTGCCCTTCGTCGAGGAGTCCAAAAAGTGTGATCCTTAAGGACGATACCTGTAATTCCAAGGGTAAAATAGTTTCTGAACCATAAACAAGACTATATGGCGTTTTACCTATGGAAGTCTAATGCGTAGTACGATAAGCCCACAGTGCATATACTAACTGTTCATGCCATCTTCTCTTGCTTTGAGTAAGCATCTTTTTAAGTACCGTAATGATGGTTTTATTTGTGGCTTCAGCTTGCCCATTGCTCTAAGGGTAATAAGGGGATGAAAATGAGTGTTTGATCCCTAGGCTTTCACAAAAAGTTCTGGTTTCGGCACTGCTAAATTGTGGTCCATTATCAGTGATGATGGTCATGGGGATGCCAAAATGGGTCACGATGTTTTCAAGGATGAAGTTGCATATGTGTTTGGATGTGGTTTTTCTAAGGGGAATAGCTTCTACCCACTTCGTGAAATACTCTATAGTAGTTATGATGAAGCTATGCCCTGCGGAAGATAAGGGTGTTATTGGTCCGATAAGGTCCAACCCCCACTTTTGAAAGGGCCAAGTGATTTGCACTGTATGCAACTCATTTGGTGGAACATGTATCAGATTACTATGTTTTTGACAAACACTACATGTTTTAGCCTTGGAGAGACAGTCATACTCCATGTGTGGCCAATAATAGCCTAAACGTCTTATTTTCTTCGCCATTGCTTTAGGTGCTATGTGTCCTCTGCATAGTCCATCATGTACTTGCTCGATGATATTTTGGGCATTAGTGCTACTAACGCACGTTAGCAATATGACTTCGTAGGATTGACGACACAATGTGTCCCCTACCAGTGCATATTGTCGAGAATGTTTTCGTACTATGTCCTTTTGTGCATTCGTTAAATGTTGTAGTGTTTCACTACGTAGAAGGTACTCTTTTATGTTGTCATACCATTCTATCGCATGTGTTGTACTAACCAATGCAATTGGTAATCCATCGAGAGTATCGATTATGGGTTTAGCACAACTGATTATAGAGCTTGGCAACATATGAAACATGTCAGGCGATATGTTTAGAGCTAGTGTGGCAAGTGCGTCTGCAATGGTGTTATCATTTCTGGAGACATGTTGTACATCCATGTTTTTAAATTGCTTCAACAAGTGTTTAGCTAGGTCACAGTATGGTTGTAAATGTTGCGCTTTGCATGTATAAATGTTTGTGACTTGGTTTAAAACTAGTTGTGAGTCCCCCCTGACTACAAGTCGTGTGATGTTGGAAGCTAATGCTACCTCAAGGCCCCTAAGGAGACCTTCGTATTTTGCTATGTTGTTGGTATAATGAAAGTGAAAGCAGTAAGCAAAGGGTCAGATCTCCCCAGAGGGATAGGTGATGATGGCAGCAGCACTCCCCCCTCGAGAGGTGGAGGCTCCATCAAAGTTCAAAATAGCTTCATACTCATCGGGAACTATATTTATCGTGCTCACGTTTTCGTCTGGAAACTCTGGCTCTACTGTTGCTTGATCGTGTGTTGGTGATGTAGTTAGTTGATTTGCTATGGCTTGACCCTTGAATGACGACTGCACTATATAATGTAGGTCGAATTTGGCTATTATGGATTTCCAATGCACTATTCTGCTTGACTTGTAAATGTTACCGGTGATGGCCCTAAGCACATTATCTTTGCAGATTATGTTGGCTTGGTTATGGAAGAGGTAATGTCACCATTTCTTTAGGAAAAAGACAAGGGATAAACATGACCTCTCCACGTCATTGTACTTCTTTTCATGGGCCACTAATGCATGGCTCAAATAATAAACAGGGACTTCGGTCCCATCGTCTCGTTTCTGGCAGAGCATGGAACCAATGGACAAATCCGATGTGGTGAGATAGATGTAGAAAGGTTTATTGTTCTGTGGAGGGTACACTATTCGTAACTAAGCTAGTGTTGTCTTAATGTGGTCGAAAGCTTCTTGGCATTGTGGAGTCCATTCAAAATGGGTATTCTTTCATAGTAAATGATTCCTGGGCTTCAACTTGTCCATCAATTTTTCTATGAAGCGCCTGATGAACTGTAATCTACCTTGTAGACCCCGAAGTTTGGTAATATTGCTTGGTGGTTTCAAATTGATAACAACTTTAACTTTATCTGGGTCCACTCGTATTCTTGTTTCTGACACTACGAAGCCTAGCATCTTGCCCGTTTTTACTCCAAAAACACATTTATTTGGATTGAGCCTAAGTTCATATTTTAAGCAATGTTTTAGGATCAAATCTAAATCTTGGATGTGTCACTCTAGTTTTTTTAATTTAATTGCAATGTCATCTACATAATCATTGAGCGAATGCAACATATAGTTGCTAAAAATGAATGTCATTGCCCTTTGATATGTGGCTGCAGCGTTCTTGAGAACAAATGGCATCATCGTGTAACAAAAGGTGCTCCATGGTGTCATAAAGGTAGTCCAGAGCTGATGCTCTAGGTTAATGCATATCTGGTTATATCCTGAGAAGCCATCCATAAAAGATAATAAGGCGTGCCCAGCGGTTAAGTCAACAAGTTGATCGATGCTGGGTAGGGGGAAATCATCTTTTATAGTCGCAACGTTGAGGTCCCGAAAGTCAATGCATAGGCGAATGCTTCCGTTCTTCTTCAAGACAATGACCATGTTGGATACCCAATCAACGTAATCAACAGCCTGAATCAAACCTGCTTGATAGAGTTTGGTGATCTCATTGTGAACTGCTAACGCTACCTCAAGCTTAACTTTTCGTGCTTTTTGTTTCATCAGCCTTAACTTTGGATCGAGTATATTATTATGCTGGATGATTCGAGGATCTAACCCGGGCATGTCCGTGTAAGACCAAGTGAATGCTTTTATGTTGTCTCGAAGCACATCTTCTATGTCTTTGGCCAGTTGAGGTTGGAATAGTGTACTTAATTTTAATATCTTGATTTTACCATCAGGCATAGCGATGGGGGTTTCAATAAATGGGTCTTTGGTGATGGTATCAGCTTCTATGTCGAGGGACTTTGTCATACCTTTGTAGCTGTCTAGCATTTGTTGTGTTGAGGCTATGACTGCATCGTCCATTGATAGACCTAAGTTTATGGAATTTATGTCGATTTCTCTTGTGATCTTTCCATATGGTCCATCGATGGTCAATGGTGTGGATAAATGTTGATAATCCATCGGGCTTGCTCCTGCCAATAAATAGAGGGTAGAATGAGCTAGTAGGTGCTGTTATGCGTTCCTTGGCAACGTAAATCATGTGTACATGTACGGTGGTGGTTTATCATCGTACTGGGACGCATGGCAGTTTAAGGCCTTACCGGGCCATATGTGGCAGTTTAAGGCCTTACCGAGCCGTATGTGGCAGTTTAAGATCTTACTGGGCCGGATGACCATGCGTTGATGGCGTCTAGTTGGTGTATGAGCTGTATTGAAGAGTTTGCACCAAAATGTTCAGTGTGGGCGACCGAAATTGGTTTGCCAAGGGATATGATTTGGGGTAGCATTCGTCATCTTGTTATTTTGTTTTGCATTTTCTTGCATTTTGTACTTTGGATAATTTTGATTAAAATTAATAAAAAAATGCAAGGTGGCGGGGGCAGCGGCAGGGTCAACACGGCGCTATATATAGCATAAGGCTGTCAGTTATCAGAGTCAGCGTGAACCTGAATCAAACTGGAGCATGAGCGTAAACCAAAGTCGTAGCGTAAGCGTAAAGCACCAAACCCCAGCATGACTATAGAGGCTCAAACCCTAGCGTAAGCGTGAGCGTAGAGGCTCAAACCCCAGTGTAAGCATGAGCGTAGAGGCTCAAACCCCAGCGTAAGCGTGAGCATAGAGGCTCAAGCCCCAGCATAAGCATGAGCGTTTAGCGTATAGGATGCCAGAATGAGCAAAGGCAAGGAGGTAGAAGCCCAAGGAAGGAAGGGGCCCGACTTGACATTCGCGGAGGAAAGTGAGGCCATGCTGCAGTGTTTTCCTAGGCCTAAGATTGCATCATGGCTTGGATCAGCACACAGGTATGCTTTAATCTTACCTCAGTTAATTGTTTTGGCAGCGTACAGGGTCTGTACTTTAAGCGTAAACAATTTTGCCAGCATACAAGGTCAGTATGCTGAGCGTAGATTCACAGCATACAGGGTCTATACGCTGAGCGTAGATAGTTTTCACAATGTACAGGACCTGTACGCTGAGCGTAAATGGGCTTCGTAGCGTACAGGGTCAGCACGCTGGGCGTAAACAATTTTGGCAGTGTGCAGAGTCTGCACGCTGAGCAAAAACAATTTTCGTAGGGTACAGGATCTGCACGTTGGGAGTAAATGATTTTGGCAGTGGGCAAAGTATGCACGTTGAGCATAAACAATTTTCACAGCATATAGGATCTGTACATTGGGTGTAAACGATTTTGGCAGCATGCAGAGTCTGCATGCTGAGCATAAACAGTTTTCGTAGCGTACAAGATTTATACGTTGGGTGTAAACGATTTTGGCAGTGTGCAGAGTTTGCACACTGAGCATAAATAGTTTTCGCAACGTACAAGATCTGTACGCTAGGCGTAAATGATTTTGGTAGCATGCAGAGTCTGCACACTAAGCGTAGACAGTTTTCACAGCGTATAGGATCTGTACGCTGAGTGTAAAGGATTTTTCTGGCAGCGTGTACGCTGAGTGTAAATAGTTTTTTGATAGCGTATACGCTGAGTGTAAATAGCATTTTGATAGTGTATACGCTGAGTGTAAATGGTTTTTCTTTTTTTCAAAGTATTGGCCTTCATCGTGAAATTTCGTTTCTCTATTTCATTTAGGTGTATAGCTGATTTCTCATGGCATTCTAGTTATTTGCAGGGATCTTGAGCCTTTCCTCCTGGTGGTTGAGCTGGTTGGGGTACTAACATGGTTTAGGTCTCTTGATACTGATGAACCTGCCCCTGATATGACTATTGATAACAATGGGGTATGGTTTAGGGAAGGGGCCTGTGAATTCCTTGCTTTCATCCTAGACAGATTCAAGGTAGTGATATGGTCACACCTGAGCGAACAAGTGGTGTGGAGCATGCTTGAAGCAATGTTGCCAGGATCTTCAGATGGCTTCATGGTTTTCATGGTAGACATTGACAAGGGGCCTCTTGCGATTGAGGAAGGTCCCTCTAGAGGGCCTAGATCTACTCGTTCATTATCGCACATGTGGGACTTATTGCCATGTGGGCCTCACTATCTTAATAACACCTTGTTTCTGGCTGCGCGTGCACACAAATTATTTCAGAACCCTCCTAGTATGGTGTACAGGGTAGAGAGGTAAGGTTGTTTAGTTTGTCATTTCTATTTTTATCGTTTAGTGTTTGCCCCTTTTCTGACGATTGTTCTTTTGCAGACCCCAAGTTGATAAAGATGGGATATGCATCAATGATGACGGGCTTGCACTAGCTCATACTACTTTAGAGACCTTCATGGCAGGTCCCACCCTCCACGGAGCTGTATTAGCTCAGACCAAGGGTGATATTGTTCATTTCCATAAACGATTTTCCAGGGCGTTCGCACAATGCATGGCTCATGGGTGGCTGCATGGATATTGGTCACGCAATGGACTAGTTTTCCCTCATGATGATGACTTGGGTTTTAGCACCTCGAAGTCCATGACGAAAGGTAAGTGATGATATTTCCTAGATGGCTTAGTGTGCTTGTTTGGCTATTGGTGGTCATACTGATGTTATGGTTTTAAATTGTATTTACAGTTAATGTCCCCCCCGGTGGAGACCCTGTTATGACAGGGCAAACTGAAAGTACCCTGTTGATGAAGTTTGGGGAGATCAGCAAGGCACAATGATGGTTGTGTACCAGTGTCCCACCATCTATTTTCTATTATTTGGATGATGCCGGCCTCATGGAGTTATTTACAACCCTGAGCACTTATGTCTCCATAGCTGAAATGATTGGAATTGTTAATTCATTCGACAACTTTGTCACCTACTACAACACCCGTATTAAGGGTGTCAAGATAGTTTTCCATCTGTCAGCCGAGTTCTTTTCAGACCTCTTTGGTGTACCGGTAGATGGGGTGAATGTGGTTTTGGATAGGGCATAGAAAGAGCTCCATGTGGTGTGTGAGCTAGAAGATTGGTTGGGAATTGTCAAGGGCTCCAAGGGATTCCCTATGCAGGGGACGTCAAAGGTGGTGGAAGTTAATGAATTGTATCCCCTGTTTAGGGCACGGGTGTTTCCTAAATTCCTGTCCTAAGTGAAGAGTCTTGGGGTGGAAGCTGTGTGCATCATGCGAACCATTTTAGAAATCAGTATGCATTATAATTGGGCCTAATTTTTGTTGTCGGGTTTCCATAGGGAGATAGTGCGATTACGTTCAAACATTGAGGTGCAGTCCCATTTTACATTTGCATTCTTCGCAGGTTATCTACACCACTTGGCCAGGTTTTTAGTGATTCGTGCAGATAATAAATATGTTCTATAGGATCGTACTCAATTATCTCGCCCATGGATTAACCATTTGTTTGAGATAGCTGAGTCCCAATATGCACCTGAGGGGATTGATGAATCTGTGTCCATCACGACAGAGGGATCATCTGGTACTTCAATCCATACACATGACAGTGTGGGTTGGAACTAGACAATGTGCCCTACACTACAAAGAGAGCTGAACGAGTCATCAAGGAGACCATTGGGAAAGCCAAATCGAAGATTCCAAAGCACGAACACCCTAAAGAGGTGGCCTTGACTATGGAAGAGCCAAGGGTGAAGCAAATACGATTCAAAATGCTTATTCGATGTAAGTAAGCTTGGTGCACTTATTTTATTGTCATTTTCATCTTATTCATTTGTTTCGTTTTGACTACTTACATGAAACTAATGTCTTCAGAGTTGACTCGGGAAGTGAGGAGATAGGAGCTAGAAACAATTATTGAGGAGGAGGAAGTTCCAATGGACTTAATAATTGAGGAGGAAGAGGTCGACAAAGATCAGATGGAAGGGACGGAAGAGCTGGCGGAAGACACCATGGAGACAGAATTGATCGATGACTGGGATGGTGTTGATGAAATGTTCAATAGCTTCCTTAAGGGAGGATTGGACCTTGGTGATCCTCCAAACCGGGAAGGGGACAGAGAACATGGTATATTCCCTTTCATTTTATTGCGTTGCTTTGTGAATTGTTGTTTCGATCACGTGATGTTTTAATTTTACATTTTTATCGCTTCTAGAAGAAGATATTGAAACTAGGACGATTCCCACGATGCAGTTGGAAGTGCCCATGAAAGTGGCTCCCCCTGAAACGACCGTGGAGGCTAATCCATCTCGTACTCATGAACCATTTACTTGGACCGAGATGCCAAGTAAAATGGATTTCATAACCAATATCATCAACAAGGTGATTGAACGTATTCAGCAAGCCCACCCTAAAATAGGTACAAATGTCTCGAGAATTTTGCAGCCTTCAAGTTTCACATCCTTTTTTTGCCATCTAAGATTTAATGCCTGTTCTTTTCATGTGTGTAGGAGGCAAGCTGAAGTGGGATCCGTCTGAGACTGTTAGTATTGAAAGTTTGCCTGCACTACCGCCAAAAGTTGAACAGATACCAAGGCTAGTCTATGACGAGGTGGTGGAAGGTCTTGTGCATAACGCCAAATCACTTTGGACCTATAGGCGTTCTATTGAATAGCTATGGTTGCAAATCCAGGCAAAGGAAAAAGAGGTTTTCGAGTTATCAGTTGAACGTGATGATCTCAAGGCTCGGTATGAGTTCACCTCAGCCAAAATAACAGGTGATCATTCTTGGCGAACTTCCAAGATCACTTATACTAGATATTGGAACCTAATAAATCTCCATGCATCACTGACTCAGAAACTAGCAGAGCGTAAGGCCCAGATAGACCTACTGAACCTCAAGTGCCAGGATTGGAAGGCTTTCACTTCCAAGGTGCGTAAGTGGGGTCAAGATGAGAAGAACCATAAGCATCATTATAAGAAATCATTGAAGGAAGTATCCATAGAAAAGTGTCAGCTTGAAATTTTTGTAGAGGGTCTGGGTCTACGTTTTGCGTTTGATACCTTTGCTAAGAATACAATTGTTGAGATGGAATCGCTGATGAGGGTAATTACGACCGCTTCTGGGGAGGTCTCTATGGGTGAATTCCCCTTGAAATGTCCTACATGGTCAGCAGTTGATAAGGGGAAAGCTTTGGCAAACGTCGATCTAGGCCTTGATGGGACTGACTGGGCTAGTGTCTCAGAGGAGGAAATTCTACATTGACTAGAGTTTGGTTTAGCAGGGTCCCCTACGGTAAGCATTGTGTTGCCATGAAATTCATTCGTTGAGTAATGTTTGGGAGTTTTTTTTTATTGCGTTGATTGTTTCTTTTGCATTTTGTAGGGTCGAGTCGACGACAATGTCCAAGAAGGTGGCCCCAGTGGAGTGGGGACTCATGGTGCCAGCGAGCCTGAAGGGGACGACCTTCCCATCCCTGATGTTTAATTTTGATTTTGAAATTACCCTAGCTCATATTATTATGTGAATCATAAATTGAATGTTTTGAGTTGTATTGCGCGGATGAATAGAATCAGTTAACTATTGTACTTGTCTAACTGTATATCACTACATGTATATATATATTTCTACATATTTTTTTGTTTTGGATTTTGAGTTTAAATGCAAACACGACATAGCAATGTAAAATGTTTTGGTTTGTTTTGTAGTTTAAGTGTAATGCACGAAGTGAGAATGTAAGTAGGAATGTAATTATAAGCGGAGGATAATTGCGAAGACTGTTATTGATAACACGACAATGCAAGCATAAATTCGAACCATGAACTGGAATTTGCAAGGAAAACAAAGTGTAGGTAGGTGGTCTAGTTTAAGGCCATTTTGGGCCATGCGTAAACAAGGGAAGTTTCAAGTGACACGGGTGGATTTCTTGGCAGACTGACCATTTTTGATCATGGCTAGTTTTATGTCATTGCGGACATGATAGTTTAACGTCATTCCAAACTTGAATGTCATTTATTAGTTAAGTAATTTTTTGATTTTTCTCATTTTAATGTTAGGAGTAGCGTTAACGGGTATGATTCTATATTCAGCATCTCCTTCGCTGATCACGTTGAATGGTAATTCAACCCAAGGGACGTCTGATGGAATAGTTCCCGCATTTGTGCTTTCCGGCGCTTCTGCATGTATTGTGGTTTCCGTGTCAGTTCTAATTTCTAAGTGAGGTTGTATATGTACAATTTCAAGCCCGAGTATTTCTGTGTTGGGTAAATTTTCCTTTGCATCTAAGAGATTATCGCCTACTAGTTGCGTACATCTTTGTTGTTCATTTGTATCATCTTGTTTAGGCTCTTCGAGCTTAACCTCTGAGCCTTGATCTGTATCTATATGTGATGAGATGGTAGGTGTAGCATCCTCCCTGTGTATAATGATTTCGCCACCTTCATAAGGCAGGTGAATCTCTTGGTGTATGGGGGAAGAGAATGCTTTCAGTTGGGCTAACCAGGTCCTTCCCAATATTAAATTGAACCCTAGCATTTCATTGATGATCATAAAGTCGGCAGATGTGGGGAATTGATCCCCTGCTATAAAGTCTAAAGTCACGGTGCCTTTAACTATTACGCATGATCCACTGAACAACTTCAAGCACGTGGTGGCGGTTGGTCTTATTAGCTCCGTAAGCCCCAATTGTTCAAAGATGGGATATGGCACTACGTTTGTAGCAGCTCCATCATCTACATGCACTCTATGTATCTTAAATTGATTTATTCGTATCGTTATGAACATAGGTTCAGTTGTTACCTCTCCCATTTTCTCATCCACTTTGATGTTGTCATTGTGGAAACTTAATGGCTTAGGAGTTGATCCTTGAGGCAAGTACATTACCGCATGAATTGAAGGTTCATTTGGAGATAAGTCGCTTACTGGGATGGAAGTCAACATGTGCACTAGGGCTTCACGATGGATTTGAGATGTTAACACCAAGTCGTATAAGCTCAATGAAGTATTTTTTTGTTTAAGTGCGTGTGTGACTTGTGTTAGAGCTATTTCTAGATCTCTACTATTGGTCGTATGTTTGTCGGTAATGATTTGGTCCATCGGGCCCAACAGTTTTATTTCATGCATAGTTGGTTTGTCATTTTTACTCGGAATCTTTGATTTGGACATATCATGTTTTCTTGATGATTCACCCTCATAGCCTATGTTTGGTTTATTGTTAGGTGATGTCATGGGTCTTGCATTTAGCGGGGTAAGCTTGGGAGGTCCTAAGGCTAGTCGTTGACACTCCTTCTCCAAGCGTTCGCGTGTAAGCTTGTCTGCTAGGCGTTCTCGTGTGTGGCATGGGAGTACAGTTGGTTTCGGAACCTCAGGTTGCTTTGGAATTTGTACTACGTATGGAGTAGGATGGGGTTGCAGTTGGATGGTTGCATGCGGTTGAGTGTCAGGATGGCTAGGCATCTTGATGATATAGGGGGTCGGTTTATTCTATGTATGCGAAGTGGAGGACTGGTGGTCACCAGGACGTTCGGGTGTCCTAATGACATATGGAGTTGGCCTAGCTAGAGGTTGTACCTCCGTTGTTGCGACTGCAGGTGATATTCGGACTATGTAGGGAGTGGGTCGAATAGGAGGTGTTTGTGTGTTTGCGGTAGTAGTGGCGGGAGATACGCGCACCACGTATGGTTTTTCACGTGTTGGTGTGATAGAAGTTGCTACAGTGGGGGGTATTCGAATGACATAAGGTTTCTATGGCGAGTATGATGGTTGAGGCACAGATGTTTGTATAGTGGGAGGAATATGCACTATAAATGATTTCTTAGGTACTTTCTGCTCATGATCAGAGTGTACGGTGTTAATGCTAGGTATTTCTGGTTCGTTATCAAAGTAGATGGTGTTAATTACATATGGTGCTTCTTTAGCATTTAGAAGATCCTTATATACACCCATGGCCTAGTTTTGTGGTTGGACTGGGTTGGCTTCATCAAAATTGATTTGACCTCCGTCGATCATCCGTTGGATATCTTGTTTTAGGGTGAAAAAATAATCAGTGCCATGCCCATTACATTGATTATAATCACAAAAACGGTCCATTCTAAAGCCTTTTGGTATTGGGGGCTCATCTGGCGTTGCCAGGCTTGGGTTCTGAACCAGTTGACAAAACCGATCATGCCTTTGGATCAATGCAGGGGAAAACTGTTTATGTTTCATCATTCCGGCTTTCAAGAGTTGGTCGAATAGTTGTGATGGCTTCATGCGCAATGGCGTGTATTGAGAGGGGTCCTTCCTCTCGAAGTTTCTCATACGACCTGGTGTTGGGTTTTGTGATGTGGATGATTCAGGTGCCATCGCAGGAGCGGGTTTAGTGTAATTAACAGGGGCAACAGGTAGTTTGCTTTGTTATCCCACATTCGCTTGTTGTGTTTCCACTACTGCTGCTATAGTTGTTTTAACCTTTTCTTTATCTTTCTTACTATGTTGATTCTTAAAGGCTCAATATGCAGGATCATGGCTATTTTGGGCTGCCTCCTCTATGTTCTTAATCTGTACAAATGCTTTACTTAGAGTGCGTGTATTGAGATAATATAGTTTGGATTTGACAAAATCGTTGACAGCCCCTTTTAGAATGGTGAGGAGATACGTCTCCGAGATCGGCTCATGGAGCTCATTGAGAGCAGCACTCCACCGTTGGATGAATTTTTGGACAGGTTCAAGGGGTGCTTGCTTGATCTATATGAGGCTGTCAAGTGTTGCTTCAGGCTTCAAGTTATACTTGAACCTGGTGACGAATTGGTGTAACAAATCTTCCAGAGAAGATATTGAATTTCGTGGCAAGGCTCGATACCAATCAAGTGTTCTCCCTGCGAGGGACATGGGGAACACTCACAGAATGGCATGTGGCCATACCTGAAGTAGCGTGCATTCTAGTGTAAACATTATGAGGTGAGCGTTGGGGTCTATCTCCCCATTGTATTTAGTCAGCATGGGTAAGGATACACCCTTGGGTAGTGTTAGAGGCAGAACCAAAGAGCTGATGGGATCATCATGATAGAAGTCCACTACCTTCAGCTCTCCGTCAGGGGCTGTTTTGAGGCGTTTAACCTCGTCAGTTAGCTCCTGCATTAGCTTTTTGGCATCAGCCCAGTCTTGGGCACTAGGTGAGATAGCAGGTTGGGGATGTTGTACAGTGTATAGGTTAGATTGCTGGACAGTGGGCTGGAAGGAAGAAAGTTGTGTGGTTGGAAGCTATACTTGCGGAATATTTGTAACAGGTGGTGCTAGGGGCAGCACGTTGTAGGTAAGGGGTTTTTGTTATTGCTATGGTTGTACTTGAGGGATGTTAGCTGGTAAGATTGTGTGAGACGGTATGTTATAGTGGGGGGCTTGATGCGATTGAGCACCAATCGCTGCCCATTGCCCGGTCATGCTTTGTGTAGGAATCCCCTGAACTTGTTGGATTACAATTGTAAAGGGTGCTCCTTAGGTTGGGATCCATAGTATGTAATGAACGGATGTAGAAGCTGGTATTACATGTAACATCCCGATCACTCGGGGCGGAAAGGTTGCTCCTACATCATTTTGAGGAGGTTGTATTTGCGAGAGTGGAGATATTATTGCAACGGGGGGAATAGCAAGGGGAAGCATGTTGAGTTGCACATCAATTATAGGAGGGATATGGATAAGCGTGGATGATTCTTGTTGAGGTATTTGTGCTTGGGTGATTTTAAATGGTTGGAGGGACGTAACTTCCCCTATGGCTGGATGAAACAACGGGTTTGCATAGGTCTATGGATGAAGAGTATGATATGAATCTTCATGCTCGGATGGAGCTACGAAGTCATCTTCCTCTTCCAATTGAGGATTTGCCAGAGACTGGTCTAGAGACTAACTCCTTTGTAGGAGGAGTTGTGAGATCAGCTTAGAGTAGTGCTCTGGGAGAGGGATGATATCATACAGGGAAGGGATGAACTCATGTCCTCCCCTATAGAAGAGTTCGTATTGTCTCTTAACCTTCATCTCAGTTTGGTCTACGGCTAAGCTAGTTTGTATTTTTAAGCATATGAAATTGTATTGCTCCTAAGTTATAATGTTAAACGATGGGTTCCTCCCTTGCAATTTGAGAGACCGACGAGGCCCCATTGTGGGTTGTACTACAGGTTGTTGAGTGGCCATGGTGCCCACGATGTCTGTGACTAGCTTGGTTGCAGCATTGGGGTTTGCAGTGTTTATGATGAATGGTTGTGAATACGACACAATGGAAGGGATACAAAACTAGTATACTTAGTACAGCGTAAACCTACGTTCACTGCGTACAGCATGTAGACTGGATCTCAGCGTATAGGCTTCAATGACCAGTGTATAGTGACAGCGTATAGGTATACGTTAAAACATGTAGGTAGGGAAGCGTACAACATATATTGTGCAGCGTAGATAGAGTCTATGGCATACAGCGTACAGCGTATACTGAGCAGCGTAGACAGAGTCTACAGTGTATAGCGTATAGCGTATACTCAGTAGCGTAGATAGAGTTTACAGCATATAGCGTACAGTGTATACTAAGTAGCATAGATGGAGTCTACAGCGTACAGCATACAGCGTATACTCAGTAGCATAGACAGAGTCTACAGCATATAGCATACAGCGTATACTAAGCAGCGTAGACAAAGTCTACAATGTACAGCGTATACTGAGCAGCGTAGATAGATTCTACAGCGTACAGCGTATACTAAGCAGCGTAGACAGAGTCTACAGCGTACAGTGTGTACTAAGCAGCGTAGAAAGAGTCTACAGCATACAACGTATACTTAGCAGCATAGACAGAGTCTACAGCGTATAGTGTACAGCGTAGACAGAGTCTACAGCGTACAACGTACAGCATATAGCGTATATTGAGTAGCGTAGATGCTGGGAATTCTGTAGAATGGGATGTCGATCGGGAATTTCAGAATTAGGTTTAGTGTTGATGTGGTGTGAGTCTGGGAAGATCGGGGTATGAGAGCACAGTAAGTTTTAAGCAATTTCAGGCCCTCCTTCTAGCGCCATTTTCTATACTGTCCAAAATTGTTAGTCTCCGGCTGGAATGAAACAGAAACTTGTAGATCCCTAGGCATGCACAAAAGACCCTACCTTCGCTTGAGGGCAAGTTGGAATTAACGAAAGCAGAGTACCTTGAGTGGTCCACACGCAGATCAGGCAAGGATTTCCCCAAACGTACACTGATATACTATACGCTGGGTTATAAGTAAATGGTGTAACTAATGTAAAATGGAGCATAAATGTATAGGAAAATAAGTAATAAGCATGTAATAATTACCGAAAAAATGTAACAAATCTTAGCAGAATAGATGTGATAATATTATTGTGAGACTGAAAGTTACAATGCACCAGTCTAACGTAGTTGTGAATCTGGCACAAGGTGGATGAAGAGCCTCAGTGAATGCGCAGGGATCATTATGTACTGGTTTAACTACAGAGACAACGTGAAGGTTGTATTCTCAGCATGCAAGGTTAAGGTCCAGCGTACAAGGTTTCTGCTTTGCTCTCTAATTTCTCAGCGTCTCTGGTTCCTTTTTTGTCTTTGGTTTGCTCAAAATTGCCAACCCCGGTCTACTGAAAAATTGGGGTTTTTATACAAGTTTTGACGTTAGACACGGGTCTAAGAGGGGATGATTGGCTATGGATTGCTGGACTTTCAGGTCGGGTGACATGTGGCGCGTTGACCGAGTGCGAAAAAATAAAATTTTACAAGTGTACAACATGCTGCACGCCAGCGTATACTGCTGTACGCCAGCGTATACACGTTGGACGTATGACCTGGGCATACAGACTTGATGAAAATAAAAGAAGCCGTTCGGCCTTCAGATTTCAATTCGGATGCCATGAGGATGCTGCCTGTAGATGTTCAACTTGGTTAACCTTGATCTGACACAGTGCAGTAGAGCTTTGATTGGTATACGTTGTCCTACATGCTAGTCGTACATTTTGTACATGCTGGGCGTATACGCCAGGTGTATACGCTGGGCGTCTACGCGGGGCGTACACACTGTATCTGGTGGGCGTATACGCTGGGTGTACAGGATGTAAATGCTCAGCGTATGAACTCCAAAATGCATGATATCGAGACCAAAATTTGACTTTTTGGAGCCCATGATGACACCTGATGATTTCTCTGTTTGCGTAAGTTGATGCTTTGTACAAAGTCTTGCTCTGAAGTGTTGTTTCCATGCCATCTTCAGGGGTTGCATGCTGGGCGCACACGTTAGTCATACATGCTGAGCATACATGTGAGGCATGTACGCTGGGTGTATACGCTGGTCGTATACGCTAGAAATGTATGCTTGGTGTATACGCTGGACGTATACACTTGAGAATGCATACTTGGGCGTATATGCTGAGAATGCATACTTAGTGAGGACTAAGTATCTTGAGCTCTAAAGTTGCCATGTTTGATACCAGATGTCTTCGTGGTCGTCTGCGGATCCCAGGGAACTACCCCTTGCTGAGTTTGACTCTGCTTGAAGCTGTCTGTGAGGCCCTTAAACTTTAGTTATGCTGGGGAGCGTCATGACTTAGCTTGATTCTTGTTGGAGGAGTAATAAGCTCAGAATTTTGTGGTGTTTCACTTATGATTCTCAAGCCAATAGTTGAGCTGAGGTTACAAATAGGGAACTCACTAAAATCTTAATGAGAATAGTTAGAAAATATAGGAGATACTAGAGCACAAAACTCAATGATGCTCTCTAGGCCTATCACTTCACCTAAAAGCTCCCTATAGGCTACTCTCCTTATGAGCTAGTGTATAGAAAACTACCAACTCTTCCTATTTAATCTAAGATCCATATACTTTTCACGTCTTGTGACCTTGACCTTGACCTTGACTTAAGTTTAGCATGAAAGGAAAGATTAATGAATCTCAACCTACTAAAAAAATTGATTTATGGCCCTATCATCTAATGAGTTGCGCAAGGCATTCAACAAAAAGTGCTATGACCTTAGAATTAGAAAAGTCAAATTTCAACAAGCAGATAAGGTCCTCTACTAGAACCCCACACATGTGCCACAACAAAGCAAGTTGCAAACACTATGGAAAGGCCCTTACATGATTTATGAAACCTTTCCTTCTAGGGCCATGTTAATCTACAAACCTAAGAGCCCAAACAAAAAGTAGCTAGTCAATACACAATAATTCAACCTTTTCATGATCCTAAGTAAGCAAAAATCACAAAAGCCTCATCATATGGACAACCATGCTCCATTTTTTGAATCTCCTCATTTCAACTTAGTCGTGGGGGAGATGGCCATCCATGATAGCCATTATAGTGGCCNTTCAGAGTCTTAAAATTTTAAGTTGGATCTCGTGCATCAAGGAAAGGAATAGGGGGCTGAGAGAAATATTGCAGAAACTGTAAAATAGAAACACTGTTAGACAGAAAGTAATAGAAAGCTCAAAGCATTGCACAACGTCTGTTGTGACACATAACGTTTTCGGGGACTTTCACCCCTCATCAATGTGTTTAGGCAATGCGGCCAGGCAGCTGAAGCTGCAAAGGCAAGGGAATGAGCATGCCAGTACATGTATAAATAATGTCCCAACTTCAAAAATTGGAAACTCCCACTCATTAAAATTTGAGTAAACCCCACTCATCAAAGGTGAGATGGGGATGGGACAATGTATTCAAAACACTATTACAAATTGTATTTCAAAGGCGAACATGAAACATTCAACAAATCGGATCTAGATGGTAGAGCCGAAGGGTGTTTAGGGGAACCCTCATGTTTGAATGGTGGACATGAGGGGTTCGATACCAGAGAATTTCATGTACACAAATGTCCAGCTGAAAACAGCAATGAACAAAGATCTTCAACAACAATGGAGAAATGATCTGCAATGCCATCAGAGAAGAAATAGCTAGAGGTTGTGAAGAAGCTGAAGAAACCAGCTTCGGAAGAAACCACAACCAAGAAGACCAATGTAAGTAGGGCAATTGTCAAAACACGGATCAAAGAGAAACATGTTGTGGTTCACATAATCCTACAACGTGATCAAACCCGTGGAGAACCTTCAAAAGGATTAAAACCTAACCAAAAATAGAAAGATCTGAAAATGGTTAGAATCCAAAGGACAGTGAAAGACGTTGTTAGGCAAGGCTCTACAATTCCAAGGCAACGAGATAGAGAGAAAAATTTCAGAGTCTTAAAATTTTAAGTTGGATCTCGTGCATCAAGGAAAGGAATAGGGGGCTGAGAGAAATATTGCAGAAACTGTAAAATAGAAACACTGTTACATAGAAAGTAATAGAAAGCTCAAAGCATTGCACAACGTCTGTTGTGACACAAAACGTTTTTGGGGACTTTCACCCCTCATCAGGGTGCTTAGGTAATGCAGCTAGGCAGCCGAAGCTTCAAAGGCAAAGGAATGAGCATGCTAGTACCTGTATAAATAGTGTCCCAACTTAAAAAATTTGAAACTCCTGCTCATTAATATTTGAGACTCCTACTTATTAAAATTTGAAGCTCCTACTCATTAAAATTTGAAACTCCCACTCATTAAAATTTAAAACTCCTACTCATCAAAATTTGAAACTCCTACTCATTAAAATTTGAAACTCCTGCTCATTAATATTTGAGACTCCTACTTATTAAAATTTGAAACTCCTACTCATTAAAATTTGAAACTCCCGCTCATTAAAATTTGAAACTCCTGCTCATTAAAATTTGAGTGGATCCCACTCATCAAAGGCGAGATGGGGGTGGGACAATGTACTAACAAAACTATTACAAACAATATTTCAAAGGTGAACATGAAACATTCAACAAATCGGATCTAGATGGTAGAGACAAAGGGTGTTTAGGGAAACCCTCATGTTTAAATGGTGGCCATGAGGGGTCTGATACTAGAGAATGTCATGTACGCAAATGTCCAGCTGAAAACAGCAACAAATAAAGATCTTCAACAACAACGGAGAAATGATCTGCAATGCTTCCGGAGAAGAAACAACCAAAGGTTGTGAAGAAGCTGAAGAAAATAGCTTCAGAAGAAACCACAACCAAGAAGACCAACGTAAGCAGGGCGCTTGTTAAAACACGGATCAAAGAAAAACGTGTTGTGGTCTGCATAATCCTGCAACGTGATCAAACCCGTGGAGAACCTGCAAAAGGATTAAAACCTAACCAAAAATAGAAAGATCTGAAAATGGTTAAAATCCAAAGGATAGCGAAAGACGCTGTCAGGCACGGCTTTGCAATTCGAAGGCAACGAGATAGAGAGAAAAATTTTAGAGTCTTAAAATTTTATGTTGGATCTTGTGCGTTAAGGAAAAGAACAGGGGGCTGAGAGAAATACTGCAGAAACTATAAAATAAAAACACTCTTACATAGAAAGTAATAGAAAGCTCAAAGCATTGCACAACGTTTGTTGTGACACAAAACGTTTTCGGGGACTTTCACCCCTCATCAGTGTTTAGGCAATGCAGCCAGGCAGCCGAAGCTACAAAGGCAAGGGAATGAGCATGCCAGTACATGTATAAATAGTGTCTCAACTTCAAAAATTTGAAACTCCCACTTATTAAAATTTGAGACTCCCACTCATTAAAATTTGAAACTACTGCTCATTAAAATTTGAGACTCCCACTCATTAAAATTTGAGATTCCCGGTCATTAAAATTTAAGACTCCTGCTCATTTAAATTTGAGACTCCTGCTCATTAAAATTTGAGACTCTTGCTCATTAAAATTTGAAACTCCCACTTATTAAAATTTGAGACTCCTACTCATTAAAATTTGAGACTCCCACTCATTAAAATTTGAGACTCTAGCTCATTAAAATTTGAAACTCTCGCTCATTAAAATTTAAGGGACTTAAAATTTTAAGTTGGATTTCATGCGTCAAGGAAAAGAACGGGGGGCTGAGAGAAATACTGCAAAAATTGTAAAAAAAAAACACTATTAGACAGAAAGTAATAGAAAGCTCAAAGCATTGTACAATGTCTATTGTGAAACAAAACATTTTCAAGGACTTGCACCCCTCATCAATGTGTTTAGGCAATGCGGCCAGGCAGCCGAAGCTGCAAAGGCAAAGGAATGAGCATGCCATTACATGTATAAATAGTGTCCCAACTTTAAAAATTTGAAACTCCCACTCATTAAAATTTGAAACTC
>MNCI01004186.1:140506-191683 GCA_015680685.1 Gnetum montanum | reverse complement strand
CGCCTTTATTGTCCCGGTGCTTATTACGCTCATCACGCTACCATGTGTGATGGAGCGTAAACTTGTCCTTAAACAAATTTACCTGTCTTCGGAGCTTATTACGCTCACCACGCTACCGTGCGTGATGGAGCGTAAACTTGTCCTTAGACAAATTTGAGGCGCGCTCCTGCTCAAACTACGAATCTTCGCCTGAGGCTGACCCGTAATTTTCAC
Organism: Gnetum montanum; assembly: GCA_015680685.1. NCBI lineage: Eukaryota > Viridiplantae > Streptophyta > Gnetopsida > Gnetales > Gnetaceae > Gnetum > Gnetum montanum. The sequence continues at coordinate 191,470 of MNCI01004186.1, read as the reverse complement.
GGTGTTTCAAGGTTCAACACACATTACAAAGCCAAAATGATTAGACAATGAGGAGGAATAGAGAATTCAATGATTACAAATGATTATATAATGAATACAATAATACTTGCACATTTCCCAATGCACATGAAGTCTTGTTATAGCTACCATGTTGCTAAATTCTTCTTGAAACTCATGCAATGGCTAGGTTATGGTCAATAATGGTCATGGGACATTTATTTTTCATGGTTGAGATGTTTCTCTAAATTTTCCTTCAAATTTAGAAAGATGTCTTTGTTTCTTGAAATATGTCTTTCTGAAGTGTCCATCCTAGAAGATGTCTTTGCTCAATGGAAGATGTCTTTCTATATTTAGTCTGCATTCTATAAAGATGCCTTTGCCTCATGAAAGATGTCTATGGTTGGGGATATATGTATTGTTATTTCTAAAGATGTCTTCCTAAATTTTCTTTGACTTTACCCCAAATTTTCCAAGACATCTGCTGATTTCTAGAGACATCTTTCTTCACTATATCTTGCATGATGAATGCACGATTCCTTGTCAACAATCTTAATCTTCTATATGATTTAATGATGTCCACTTTACTTGTACAAAATTAGGTCCTAATCCATGTTCTATGGATTTTTTTTTGAAGACATGTGGATGATATCTTCCTTTGAGCTCTAGGTGAAACACCGTCAAATTTGGGCCACTGGGTCTTGATTGCAAATTTGTCTAAGTGTCAAAAATTTGTAAGGTTTTTCTAAGTGTTGAGACTATGCTCCCCACTACTGGAACTACGCTTTAGAGTGTAGTTGACATAAATAGTCCAAATTTGCAAGATTTTCCTAAGTGTTGACAGTAGCTGCAAAATTTTCTAAGGGTTGGACTATGCTCTCCCTACTGGGAGTACTCTCCAAAGCATAGTCAGTGTAGTTAGCACACTGATGGCCAGTTTTGATATTTTCCTAAGTGTCAAGCTAGGAGATATTGAGATTGCTTGAGATGGAAAAAATAGTTTGGTAGAACTTCTACTAGAAGCAGTCAGGTTGGCTTGGCATGGAAGAAATAATTCAATAAAAACCATTGACATTAAATTTTAAAGATCAAAGCTATGAGTGAGATATGCATATCCTATTATTTGTCCAAGGTAATGCAACATCCAAAACCATTGATCAAAGATAAAACATGTTGATAAATATACATTCACACACTTTTTAAAATTTTCAACTAATGTAAATATGATCATGTAAAAAATAGTCAAAGATAGAGCATGTCGAGATAGGTGTTTTATCAAGTATCACACAAGTAGGAAAGTAATAATATTGTAAGTGTTGCCACACATATATCAAGAACTGATCCTATTTTTTCAACTAATATTGATGTGTGAACATTGATGAGAAATTAATATATTTTCAAAATAAATTAGTATTGATCTTTCATCTTGGAAAATGAGCACATAGCAATCTAAAACTTGAAATTAGCCATGCCAAATTTCCAAAATCCACATCTCAAGGAAAATTATTCAATGGATAACTCAATCAAAAGCATAGATACCCAAAAATGATCATGGAGTTACTCATAATATCAACTACTTACTGTATAAAAATAGATACTTTATGCTTAAGTTTATGATTGAACATCGAATAGGTGGGTTGTTAGTTTAAAGTTCATGACAACCAACACATAAATTGATACTAAAGACCAAAGATAGATCATCACAAAAGAAAGGTCTAATAGAAACAAGGCCATCATAAATTCTAGTTTCAACCAAAAGAAATCATCAATAGAATATAAAATCCATGAATTTTTATATTGAATATAACAGACATGCATATTTGATTTTTGAATAAGGCAATACAACCACTTAAAAATAATTGATTCTGATAAAGAACTAAGTATCCATATATCGTTAAATACTTTTTAAAGTTCCCATATGTAGCAAACATAACCATTCATCAAACACAACTCAAGTTGATAGAGAACTGACTATATAAATTTGATTAATCATTAAATACATTTGAAAGTTTACATATGTAACACACAATCATTCAAATTTTTTCCATCCCATTAAGTGAAAAATACCTCTTGAGGACCTTTCCTTACTCTTTATGTATTTTGGATAAAGTCTCCATGGACTCTCCTACATTTATGGCCCTCAAGACAATTGATATGTAGGATCCTTCTAAATATGTGCTACTTATCTTGAGATTTTAAGATCAATGTGCAAAAATCACAAACACACTGTAACTATAGATAAACATTAAGCTTAATTATAGAAATATAGGTCTTCAGCTAGAAAATGATAGAGGTTTATCTCATGTTATAAATGTCAAAAATAATTCCAAAGGCTATGAGAATAGAAGCAGATCATCATGAATTTTAGATTGAGCAAGACAAGAAATAAAACCAAAGGATATTATTACAAGTGCTATTATAAATCTTCACAAAACCAATTAACCAATACAAGAAATTCTCTAGACAATTATTCCACATTTTTGATCTGAGACATAGATAATTTAGGACTTCTCATATGTGTGAAAATGACCAACTTTTTGAACCTCCCTCCTGGAATTGAACTGACCCTCGATTTAATCAAAAATTGGGGTTTTTATATGATCTTAGAGGATGGAATTCAAATTTAGAGTGGGATGATTAGCTATGGGAGGTGAAATTTACGGATCTAGCGAAAAGTGGAACATTGACTGGTGCAAAAGAATAAAATTTTACAAGTGTACAACATGAACACTGTCCAATTCACACACTGGGTGTGCAGATCCTCAGCGTGTGAACTTTCATGCTCACAAAAAATGAATGAATGATAGTTGTACAACAGATTTCATGATTCTAGCCTCTAGATCTAAGCTATGGCATCCTGTTTCTGGCTTTAGCATGTCATTCTAAGCTTTGGGGTGTCCTGGCATGTCCATAGAGCTTGCAGCATGTGAGTTTGGGTGTCTGGTGTGTTTCTGTACCCTCATATGCTGGGCGTATATGCTCCATACGCTAGACAGTAGGTGGTCAAGAGGGAAAGCTTTTGACCTATATTTTGATCTTTGAAGCTAGTTTTTACCATGGATCTATATTCCTAATGTCTTGAGGATGCTTCCTATCGAATTTTGGCTCATTTGGCCATGATTTGGCAGGGTTTTGGGACGCCTGAAGTTGAGCATGCTGGCCACACGCTGGGCGTATAGGCCAGCGTGTGAGCATGAAAATTGCAATTTAGGAATCAGATATGGTATGCTTGGGTGTGTACATTGATCCCTAAGTCTTTTTGGTCCTCCAAGTTGTCCAAGAGCTGATTTTGACTTTGTTTCGATGGATTTTTGGGCTCATCTCTGAGGTGCATGCTGGCTGTCCAAAAATGATACTTTTGATGCTCAAAATGGAAGTTTTCAAAGCCTATGATGATGTAGACTAGATGCCCATTTCTAGAGCATCAATTCCATGCCAAAAAATTTCCTAAAAGTGCCTGTTTAACCTTGTCCTTGGTGCCACACGCTAGGCGTACACGTTGGGTGTGCAGGATGTACATGCTCAGCGTGTGAACTCAAAAGTGCATGATTTCAAGGTTAAAACTTGATTTTCTTAAGCCCATGTTGATTCCTAACAATTTCCCTATCTCTGAGAGTTTATTCCTTGTGAAAATATTGCTTTGAAGTGCCTGTTTTGGGTCACCTTTGAATTCATACGTTGGGCATACACGCTGGGCGTGTGAGCCAGCGTGTGGGCAGGAAATGACCCGTTTGGTGCCCAAAGTTTGATTGTTAGGAGACGGAGACCTACCTAGGACCTTAGGGAAGGTCATGGGGAGTCTAGACCTNGCATACTTAGTGAAAACCAAGTATTTTGAGCTCAAAATTTACCATNCTGCACGCTGGGCCATACGCTGGGCATGTATAGGCCAACGTATAGGATGCATACTTAGTGAAGACCAAGTATTTTGAGCTCAAAATTTGCCATGTTTGATGCTAGATTTCACTGTAGTGTTCTATGGACCCAAGGGAACCATTTTTTGCTCAGTTCGACTCCGTTTGAAGCTATCTGTGAGGTCCTCATGCTTCAGTCATGCTGGGGAGCATCATGAATTAGCTCAATTCTTGTTGGAGAAGTGCTAAGCTCTGAATTTTGTGGTGTTTCATCATACACTATACTTAATAATTAGCAAGCAAAGAGATAGAGACTTACCTTGACTTACCTTTCTTGTCAATAAACTATGAAGATTAATGGAGTTTGAGATGAGGACCCCTATCATGAAGTACCTCCTACTCCTTAGGTTCTCTTTCATTAGATCTTGTATGTGATGTCTCTATTTGTTCATGTCCTTTGTGATAAAACCCTTGATCACTCACATTAATATCAGTACTCCATTTTTCTTCATTCTCACTTATTGGTATCTGCACAATTTTCTTACCAAAGCCCTTTTTACAAGACCATGCATTAATCTTATTTTGAGAATCATAATTTGGAGTTTGCATAAAACCATAATTTTTAGATATAAAAGTAGTTTCATTATTATGATCAAAATTATCAAACCTTACTATGCTTGAATTTGAGCTTGAAACTTCAAGTTTTGCTTTAAATTTTTTTGCTAATTTTCAAGAATGTCCTCATCTTGAATTTTGCTACAATCCTTATTACAAGAGTTTAGTGGTTGAATCTCAACTTTTATGTTTGAGATCTCTTCTTTCATTTTAGGATGAATAGCATTTAACTTAGAAAGCACTAGTTTCTTTACCTTCCTAATCAAATGATGTAAGAGAAAAATTTCTTCTTTAAATTCACTATACCTGTCATCACACTTACCATGTTGTTCAACCATATGTGGAGAAGATTCATCAGTAAGCACCATGTAGATGAGATGAGAATCTTTAGGATAATTGCATGCATCTTCTTCACTTTGCTCACTATCATTCCAACTTGATAAAAGTTGGTCTTTTTTGATTCCTCATCATTGGATCTATTCTTTGGCTGAACTTTGCTATCATTTGGATCACTAGGACCATCGAAGGCCATATGACCTCTTACTCCACAAGCCCAACACTCTATGAAAGAAAAATATAGATTAGAAAAATTTCTACCTCTTTCTTTACCTTTGAAGAAATTTGGTCTTTTTTGTTGCTAAGATGTCCTTTTGTTTCTTCTTATAAGAAATCATTGTAGCCTCCTTGAGAGAATAACAATTTCTTCTTCATTACCCTCATCATGCTCATTGACTTCCTTCTCCTTGGAGGTAGTCTTTAGGGCAATTATTTTTTCTTGAATCACTCCTTCACTAATGAGATTCATTTCATAGGTGATGAAATCACTTTTAATTTCTTTAAATCTAAAAGGTGAGAAATATTTGATTTCCTCCATGGATATGACTTTAGGCTTGAACTCTGGTTGAAGAGTTTTGATCATTTTGATGATTATGTTTATTTCAGGCAAGTCTTTCCCTATTCCTCTAATGGCTACAACAAGATCATTAGCTCTAGAAAAATAATCCTTGAGTTTCTCACCTTCTCACATCTTGAGTTTATCATATTCACTTTATAGAACTAACAATTTCAATTACTTCATGTTAGAGGATCCTTCATAAGTAGCTTGTAAAGTTTGCCAAATTTCTTTGGCCATTTTACATCTTGTACCCTATTGAATTCATATTTATTCAATGTACAATACACATAATTTTTTGCTTTTAAATCAAACATGAAATTATCCTTCTCTTCTTGCGACCATTTTTTGGGAGGTTTAATGATGCTAGTGGTGCTATCAACAGGTGGAGTGTAGCCTTCCAAGATTGACTCCTAGACTTTAAAATCCATGGATTTGAAGAACCCTTACATTCTAGCTTTTTTATAGGCAAATTTGAATCAATCGAACATAGGTGGCTTTATGTAAGAAGTTTCCTCCATTGTTCACTCTTAAAGTAGATGATGAAACAAAGAGTACCAGGCTTCCATACCACTTGTGGATTCTTGACCTTAGAAAGGGGGGAATGGGGTGTAATGAATAAGTTTCTGAAAGAAAAAATTAAAAAAATAAATCACACACACAAATTTATGTGGTTCCCAAACTTGGGTACTCCATACTTGGAGGGTAGATCACAAGCACACCTCTATACTTTGTTGCTCTTAAAATGTGATTGTGGGATCCACACCCTATATAGTCATCAAGCCCCACTCTAGAATGTTATACCATAGCATAAATCACTCAACCCTATAACATCTCATTAGGCATAGAAATGTGGTTTTAAGGCTTTCAAAACCTTTACAATCTTGAGCTCCACACTAGAGTGTTATACCACACCACCAACAACTCAATCTTGTAAGATCCTAACAAGATCAATCACATCAATCCTATAGGGAAATAAGAACAAGTATTACAAGGAATAATTGCAACTCAATTTGCTAATCCTTTCATAGTTAGGTACAACACACTTTACAAAGCCAAAATGATTAGAGAATGAGGAGTGGTAGAGAATTCAATGATTACAAATGGTTGTACAATGAATACAACAATTCCTACACATTTCCTAATGTACATGAAGTCTTCTTATAGCTACCATGTTGCTAAATCATTCTTAAAACATGTGTAATAGCTAGCTAATGGTCACTAATGATCATGGGAGATATGTTTCTCATGCTTGAGACATCTCTCTAAATTTTCCTTCAAATCTAGGAAGACATCTTTGTTTCTTGGAAGACATGTTTCTAAAGTCTCCATCTTGGAAGATGTCTTTATTTCTTAAAAGATGTCTTTTTGAAGTCTCCATCCTAGAAGAAGTATTTGCTCAATGGAAGATGTATTTCGGTATTTGGTCTACATTCTGTAAAGACATATATGCCTCATGAAAGATGTCTTTGTCTAGGGAAAGATGTCTTGCTATTTCTGAAGAAATATTTTTGAATTTTCTTTGAGTTCATCCCAAATCTACCGAGAGGTCTACGACTTCCCAAAGATGTCTTTCTTCACTTTCTCCTACATGATGAATGCATTTTTCCTTATCTATAACCTTGATATTCCATATGCTTTAATGATGTCCACTTTGCTTATACAAAATTAGGTCCTTATCCATGTTCTTTGGATGTTCTTTTGAAGACATGTGGATGAAATCCTCCTTTGAGCTCCAACATAGGTCATTCCTTGTCCTCCTTTTCTCATCTTGGTTTCCCATGTATGTAGTCCTAAAAACACAATAATCATACAACCATACAAACAACTTTTATATCCAATTTACTTAATGTTTTGAGCACAAAAAAACACACCAAAATTTTCAAACATGATTGGAATAATATGTTTCATTAAAGGTTTTGAGAATTGGGGGTGGATCATGATGTATCCATTTTCCATCCTTCTTCACCACTATGAATTCTAAAAACTTCCTCAAGCATGTGACAAAAAAATACAATCTACATGTGAACTATTCTTTTGGAATTTTTTGATTTCCTCGTATAGCTCAGAGACCAAGTGAGCATCCCAATTGAACTTAGTACCTTTACTGGGGATCATTTTTATGATCTAAGCTTGTTGAATTGTAATAATAGTTTTCTACAAAAGTAACATGGGAAACATCCTAGAGTAGAAAAATATATATAATTTGTTAACCTCTATGACCTAACATTGGTCTAGAGGCAACCCACCATGATCATGATAAGTGTAAAGCCATTATTCTATCTCCTTCATTTGGTCCACCTCTTTTCCTACTTTGGTGGAAACCTTCATCCCATCACAATGGAAGCCAAAGAGGTTGTTGAACATGGAATCATTAATGACCAAGGTGATGGCATAGATGATGAACTTTATAATTTCTTTATCAAAGGAGTTGATGGCCTTCACTATCTTAGGGGTAGGCATGGTTGGGTTAGGAAACATAAATAAATCAAGCAAACTTGCATTGGCAATCATCTCCTAGATGTCTCTAGGTGTATAGCTAGCTAACCAATGCTGTGTTGGGTCTACCTTACTCCACTTGAGGATAAGTGTCTCCTCTGCACATCCTGAAGTGATCACAACAATACTGGATTTTGACACAACACCTACAACATAACAAAAATTCCCCATTATCTTTAGAATAGGCACATTGTACAAAGCCAAGAAATAACAAATAGAACAAATTAAAACTAAACTTGTAGTCACACTAGTACAACTAGTCAAATAATTAAAGCCTAAGAAATCCAATAACTACAAAACTAGAAAATGTTGAAATTTTATAAAAAATTAAAAAAAATAATAAAAAATTTAAAATAAAATTTTTAATTTTTCTTACTTGATGAAGGCAACCTAGGAATCTAAAGGGGTATACGTGCATGTGTGCCCAAACCTAGGAGATCCCACCAACCATGAGAAATCTTGTTAGCCAAGCACTTGCAGTAGGTTTGAGAGTAGCATGAGATATACTACTAAAGTCATTGTTTAGCTATTCCAACATCATGGGCCTCACTATTTGGCTTTTCACAAAAAATCTAGCGCTGTGTGAACTAAGCATAAGGTTTTGTCACTCTTGATTAATCCTTCGTCATCTACCCTATACTTGTAGCATGTAAACCAAATAAAAAATGTTAACCCAAGTTTAGTAGTAAAAATAATAGTTAAATCAAAAAACTTAGAATTACACTTACCCCTCCAAATGGTAGAAAGTGCCAGGAGGGTTTTGAAACAAAGTATGGACATGGTGACCTATCATCAATGTGTTGTTAGCATTGTACTAAATAAATTCAAGCATGTCCCAAATTTGGGATAAAATATGTGTGCCTTGAGTGTACATGCCATCATTATGGTCACCTTTCACATTAGTGTCAGGGTCATCAATCATGAACTTCATAATGTGATTGGTAGAATAGGGTGGTAAGGTCTCCGTAATGATAGTTGCGATGTCTGATGGCAAGTGTGACCATAAAATAATACTAAAGTTTTGAATAAAGAAAACTAAGAACTCTTTGATCCCTAGCCTAAACTAGAGAGAACTATGATTCAAGATTATATTAGGAGGTGAACTATTAGGTCCTGGTGAATGTATGTAACATAATAGACCAACCAACTCAATGACACTAGGATGGGCTTCAAGAAGGCCCTGCACAACCAATATATAGCCATTAAAAAACTAAATGTAAGTAAGTAAAATATATCAACTTTTAAGCAAAAATAACAAATACAATGTCAACATTAGCATGCAAAATTAAATCAATTAAATTTAAGGTTGAAGAAACAAAAATCCAAGGTTTCACCTATTGATACTCTGCATATAAAACATTAAATGAAAATACAAGTAAGGTGTTGATAAGGATGACAATCACATGGTCGAGAAATGCATAATAGAATTACAAAATTTTATGACATGTATTAAAACCATGTCAACTATGCAATCACATGGTTGAGAGATGCGTAATAAATTTTATTGACATCTTACACAAGGTAAACTTCAAAACCTTCGAATCTTCTTCACCTCCTAATAGTTGCATTGCTTTTGTGGTAGAATATGGTAAAAATACATTGGGAGTTGATGGAATTAAAGTTAAGAAAATCCAAGACACCTCAATACCAAGCACTTCCTATAAGAACTAGGCTAGAAGAACTAGTTTTTCTAAAATTTCAATGTAGTAAGCCTTCTTGTACTTATGCATTGATGTCACAACTCTTGCACCCAAAGCTCCCACATAACACTTAGTGAACTCCATGTTCACATATGAAAGGTAGAAACTACACTGGGTTTGTGGAAATTTTTATGCCTAATAACAATTTATACTTAGGTGGGCCCCACTAGGAACCTTCCAAACAAGTTAATAAAAATCCTAATATAATGGAACTTACAAATTCCATCAAAAACTATGCTGGGGTTAATTCCCAAATAAGCCTTGGAATCATTTCCAAGAATCAACCATGACCAAGACATATCTCCTAGCCATCCATCCTTAGTCTAGTAAAGCCAATGAAGTCTCCTACGAAACCTAGAAACTAGGCATGACCACTAGAGGATCCTCAATGCTTAAAATAACCAAAAACACATAGAAAAGGTCATTTCAAAAAACAACTACGTTGGCCATGAGCAAAGATACACTATACAACATATCTTTGCAAGGAATGATGACAAAAATACATAAGAAAAACCTCCAATTAACTCCAAAATTACCAAACCAAGCCTAGAACCCTAGCTAGATCCTCTGGTAGCTCTAGAACCTCCTAAAACTTAGCAAAAGGTTTCAAAATTCATTTTTTTGGAAAAGTACATTGGTAAGGTCCAAAAATACACTGGCTAGTGTATCTATGAAGGGATTAAGCATCATAGGAATCAATGAAGCCTTCAATAGCCTCAAGAATTGTAAACCTTAATCTTGGAGCCTTCCTAGAGCTCTCGATGACCTTGGAACCCTAGTTGACAAGCCTAAAATTAATCAAAAATTATTCAAACCATAAAAGTAAGTTGGGATAGGCAAAAGATACACTAGCCAACATATCATTTTTGGAAAAATCTCATAACAAGCCATCCACTAGCCAAATCAACCTCAAAATAGCCAAATTAACCTCAAAATAGCCAAATTGAGCATTAAACCCTAGTTAGAGCTTTCGATAGCTTTGGAACGTGCTAGAACCTATTAAAAGATGCAAAAATTCATGATTCTTTAAAACGTACATTGGAAGAGTCCAAAGATATGATGGATAGCATATCGTTTTGGATATTGGCCATCAAATAAGCCAATAAAACATAAAAAAACCTTCAAAATTTCAAATCCTTGCTTCCATGCCTCCTAGGAACCTATGGTGACTTTGGAAAGTTGAAAATCAAGCCAAAAACTAGTAAAAACTTATGCAAACCAAAAATATATGTTGTATGAGGTCAAAACTATGTTATACATGGTGTCTTTTACATGAAAACTTAATAACATGCCATCAAATAGTCAAGTCAACCTCCGAATACCTCCATCTAGTTCCAGAACCTTGTGAAATGCTATAATAGCTATCAAATCCTAAAATATTGAGTTGAAAATAGAGAAAATGTATTATCTTCTTCAAAAATACATGGGTAACACCAAAAGATATGTGGGCTAGCATAGTTTTGAGGAAAACTGGTAAGATCAAGGTTCCAGTAACCTCCAAAATCAACAATTTCAAGCCTAAAATCTATTCATATATCCTAGTGAACCTAGAAGCTATAAAATCCACTTGAATGATCATCAAAACTCCTTGGAAGTTAAAATTCCTTGGGAAATACACTTGAACTTACCAAAACAATGCTATCCAACATATTTTTGATTTGTGGGATAGTTTTCATAGCCTTAGAACATCTTGAATCTCCTAAAATTCGAGTAGGGAGGGTTTGAAAAGCCTAGAATCTTCAATCTTAAAACTAGCAATCATTTGACCTCTATTTCAACATGCAAATTTCAATTTTCATCAAAGATACACTAGATCCATGTAAAGATACATTGGCTAGTGTATCTTTTAGGTATTAGGCTTCAAATTAACCTTAAATTAACTCATTTTGAACTCTAAATGACCATCCCATAATACTAACACTAATTGCATGTTTTACACCTCATGGAATTAACTCTCTTGTAAGGACACACTAGGGCCTACCAAAGATATGCTGGCTAGCATATCTTTTAGGCCTAGGTAGCATGCATTAAGTTTAGGAGGTTAAATCAACACTAAAATCAATAAATTCCTATTCCTAGTCCATTTCACCAGCATTTCAAGACCTCATTACCCTAAAACTAGTTCAAAGGAACCCTAGAAATCACATTTGGTTAGAAGATATGCTAGATCTTGTAGAAGATATGTTGCCTAGCATATCTCTTGAGAGGACCATTGTATCCTTTTAAGAAGGCTTCATTTTTTCTTCAAAAACCCCCAAAATGATCATCCCATGTATCCAAACTCTTCCATCAAGCTTGGAGCCTTTTACTATGGTTTGCTAAGGAATAAAACTAGAAAAATGTGATACTGATTAACCAATATTGATATTGTTTTATCACATGTTATCCATCTTGACTGGTTTGGTCTTGTTTCATTGTGTTTTGTCTTGTTTTAAACTTATTACACATTATTGACCTTTATTGTCATACCATTTGGTATCATTTGGCTTCATTTCCATAATTTTCACATCATTTGACCTTATTCCATCAAATTTTTCTATCATTTGGCACTATTTGGACCTTAGTTGCCTTGGGTCAACATCAAAGGCTATCATTTGACATTCGGTTAACCTTGTTCAACCTTGCTCGATATCATTTGATGGGACTCAATTATCATTTGGCTATCATTTGGATTCATTCCATGTTAGTTGGCCTTTTATTTAACTCATTTACCTTATCCTCCCTTCTATGATCTTTGTTGACCATTGTTTATCCTTATTCAACATTACTATATGGGGCTTGAACATTATTATATCATCATTTGGCCTCATCTTACCATCATTCAACCTTCATTTGACCTTATTTTACCTTAGTTAGTCTTTGTTTTATCCTACATACTTTTACCTACCTCTTTTAACCTTTTTTGGCCTTATTTGAACTTTGTTTAGCAATGAAAGCAATGTGTTTGAGCTTATCCATGTCATATTACTAAAGTAATTTACATTATTTTGACATTATATTCTCATTTTATCACATAGGTGTTGCTTAATGTGCTTATGGTTGATATGCAAGATTGGAGTATGGACACCTGGAAGTGACTTAGTTTTCCTTTGAGCCTAAGTAGGCCTCATGGTGATGTTGAATGATTCATTGACCTTAATTACTTAGATCTTAAGCCTGAGAGCCCAGTCGATCGCATAGCCTTTATAGAGAAGCCACTCAAATGGCTTGAACAACTAATTAAAATCCTTGACCTTGAGGATGATGACATTACTAAAGAGTCTCTAGTTGAGGTCCCTATCATGAAACATAGTGGTGAAGAGAAAACACTGAAACTAAGTTCCTCACTAGAACCTCAATAGGCGAAAGATATCACCAAGATCATCTAAGATAACATAAAGGCCTTTGCTTGGTCATATGAAGATATGCTATGTCTTGACCCATACCTAGTGTAACATAACATCATGATCAACCCTAATGTTGAACCAGTTAAGTAAAAAGTTCACAAGATTAGATCAAATTTAGCATTGGTAATTTGTGATGAGATCATGAAACTTTATCAATTTGGTTTTATTCAAGCTATCAATTATGTAGATTGGGTGTCAAACACAGTGGTAGTTCCTAAGAAAAGTTGGAGTATACATATCTATATTGATTTTCAAGACTTGAATAGGATAACCATAAAAGATAATTTTCTTTTGCCTAGTATTGAACAACTTCTCAATACTACAACTAAACATGCTTTGTTATCCTTCATGGATGGATTCTTGGGATACAACCAAGTTAGGATTAATCCAAAGCATCAACTTTGTATGATCTTCATGATCCCATGGAGAATCTTTTGTTACATCATGATGTCATTTGGCCTAAAGAATGCAAGTGTAATCTATCAAAAGGCAATGACATATATCTTTACTAATTATATACTAGGGTTACTTAATAACTATGTGGATGACATAGTTGTTAAATCCAAAATGGCTGTTGACCATGCATGATCTTGATCTTGTATTTAAACAATGCCTTAAATGCAAACTTAGGCTTAACCCTAAGAAGTGTGTCTTTGATGTCAAAATTGGTAAGATTCTTTGTTTTGTGGTGTCAAGAGTAAGGATATGTATCGATCCTAATAAGGTTAAGGCCATATCCAAATTGGTAGCACCAACTAATCTTAAGAAGCCTTGAGGACTACAAGGTAGATCACAGTTTATTCATAGGTTCATCGCCAAGGTTACAGATAAGCTATAATCCATTCAACACTTGCTTAAGAAAGGAGTTAACTATGAGTGGATAGCTCAATGCTAATAAGCCTTTGAAAATCTTAAGTAAGAGTTGGTATGACTACTTATGATCCATATTCTATAAAAGGATAGACATTTTTACATCTACCTTGCTATCTTTGACACACACATAGGCTCTCTACTCTATTAGAAATGAGATAATGGAGTAGAGTTACCAATATGCTATCTAAGCCATGCATGAATTACATATGAAATACACTGAAGTGGAGAAGTATTATTTAGCCCTAGTCTTCTCATTGAAGAAGTGGATACACTACCTCTTTAGGAGCCAAGTAAATTTCATTTGCAAGGATAACATGCTTAGAGCCATAACAACCAATATTTATGAAAGTAGCTATATAGCCTATTGGAAAGCCATAATAGTTGAGTTTGACCTACATTACATCCCAAGCATCAACCAAAGGTCAATCCAACAAAACTTACATCCTTTCCAATGGAACAATATGTTGTCATTGACCTTGAGTTCCTTGATAAGCATGTCAACATTGTTAACGAAGCACTAGAGGAATATGAGGTGATCATGCACTTTGATGGAGCTTCAATTTCCCATGGTGCTAGTGTTACCACCATCATAACATCACCTTCTAGTGTAATCCAATCCTTCACTTATCATTTTTAATTTTCATGTATCAACAATGTGGTAGAGTATGAAGAATTGATTAAGGGAAGGATGGTAGCTCATGATGAAGGAATCAAATGTTTAATGATTAATTGTGATTCACAACTTATGATTAACCATGTAATAAAGGTTTACACATGTAAACCCAAACATTTGCAATCTTATTATTACCTAGGTAAGAAACTAATGAAATAATTTAGATACATCAGTATCCAACATATGAGAACACATTAGCTAATGCCATTACAACCTTAGCCCTAAGTGTAACATCCAATGTGTTTAATAAGTTACCCTCCTTAACCATGAACTATGATATGCACATCACACAGACATTGAAGAAATCTCTATAGCCTTAGTTAATATCACTTTTCAAAAGGAGTGGTATGATGACAACAAGTCTTACCTAATGCATGATGAATCCCTGCAATGGTTGACTACTTCTCAAAAGGATGTTGTACAAAAGAGATCAAAATAGTATGCCATTATAGGTGACAACACATTATGTTAATACTTCTATGATGGCATATTATTAGTGTGCTTGGGAAAAATTGAAGCTTACATAGTCCTTGAGCAAGATCACAAAGGTGTATGTGGGGGGCATATAGGACTTAGAGCCATGACAGTGAAGATTAGATGACTTGGCTATTAGTGGTCCTATATGAAAAGTGACTACCTATAGAAGGTTAAAACTTATGATACCTATCAACAACATGGAAACCTAATACATGTGCTAGCAACGAAGTTACACACTACTCAGATAACTTGGCCATTTTAATGGTGGGGACTAGACATTATCATATCTATAACACCTATGTCTTTTGCAGGGCATAATTTTATCATCACTAAAACTGAATATTTTACAAAGTGTGTTGAGGCTATTCCCCTAAGAAAAAAATATAATAAGTCTATAGATTCATACCAGATAACATAGTAGCCTATTTTAGAGTATCTTTAACCATATTCATAGAAAATGAACCATAGTTTAGTAGCCAAGAAATGCAAGCCTTTTGTCAAGACCTAGGCATCAAGCATTCCATTTTGTTACCATATTATCCTCAATCCAATGAACAAGCTAAATCTAGCAACAAGTTCTTCATAAGCTTTCTTAAAAAGATGCTAAATAATAGCAAACATAAGTGGAATGAGCCACTTGTCCATGCACTTTGGGCCTATTGAACTACCTTTCGAATTGTAACTAGTATCATCCCATATAGCTTTGTTTGAGGATATGAAACTATTTTAGCTCTTGAATTGTAGGTTTCACCACTAAGAGTGGCTTATTTGATTTCATCAACAATGAGAAAAATAAGAATTTTTGTATCATCAACCTAAATTTGGTGGAAGAGTAGTAGAAAAAAAATGCTTACTCACATTGAAAAATACCAAGAGAGGTAGAAACAATAGCATCACAATGACCTAAACAAGTGAAATATCAAGGAAGAAGATCTGGTCCTTAAGGCTACTTACAATCATGAGGACGAATTCTTAACCAACTCGAAGGGGCCTTTCTTGGTCAATCCAATAAACCATTCCTATCTTAAGCCTTATTACATATAACATGATTTTCTTTGTAGGTACAAACAAACAGTTAACATTAACAATCTTTACAACTAATAGCAAGTGATTGTGCATAACTTCTCTCTTTTAGTCTCTTTATTTGGCATAATAAATGAACTAAAAAACTTTGTGAATTTGATGCACATTACATAGATCTCCCTATGATGCATTGATAGTGACCTATAGTGGCCTAGTTCACTAGTTGTCTCATATGACCCTATGCATTATTTTGTAATAACATGTCTTCTTTATCTTGTTTGTTATTCTCATGGAGTTGTGTTTGTAGGATGAACCTTGAAACCATCATGAAGACATAGCTCATCACACTAGCAAGCTACCAAATGGGCTTGATGCATAAGATTTGGTTGGCTTGTCCTATTGTACCAAGAGTACTTGTTTCACATCACTTTTGTTATCCTTCTTAAGCCATAATCCTAGAGCCTAATTATAACCTTACATATCTTAAACAACAATGATGACTAATGTTTGACATGCATGCATTGTGTCCATGTGACATATCCTTCATCATGCTTCACTGTTAAGTTCATTGTATGTAACACATCTCATTCAATAAGAAAAAAAAATCAAATTTGACATTGGTAATGAAATCCAAAAAACTTTTTACCCCGAAAAAAAAGAGGGAACACAAATTGCCAAGAAGCCAAAGATCAATGAAAAAGACAAACCAACAATTCCAAACTCACAAAGGGAGGAGCCTAATGGTCGAAGAAGCCTTGTAGTGTAGTATTGATTCCTCAAAAACATTACCAAGTAACCAAAACTTTGAACCATGAAGCAAAAATACTACAACAATCAATGAGCATGTCATTGCCATATTGTAACCATGATGTTAACATATGGAATTCATTGTTAACCCTTGTAACCACTTCCTTGTAATCAAGTATAGAAATTATCCTATATCATCTCACCATAACCTTATTTCATCATCACAAGTGCTCTTTAGCATGGTTTGATAACTATAGAATCAAGCATGGAGAGGAAACATTGGTAATAGACTTGTGGTGATGTTTTATATTCTTTGTCAATGTCTCTCTAGTTAATCCTCAAAACATCAATATAGAGAGGCCAATGAAATACCACTAAGAAAATTCATGTTGCAACATGTAACCTTCACCATTAAACTTGAGATTGGATTTTATTATAAAATATCAGGTTTTTCATTCACAGGCTATAATCTTGCATAATTTAACTCTTTGGAGCTTAAAAATGCCTCATAAGTTGTTATAGCCTCACTTCCCAAGTGGGAAAAGTTATGTCATGTGTATATTTAGGCTTGGAAAGGTTGAAAATTCCTTGGGAATTTTTCAAATTTAGGGTTTTTATGGGTTTTAGGTTTATCAAAGTAAAATATATACTGGAACCACTTGCAGTCAGTGTAGCAATTGTTGGACTTTAATTTTCATAGCAAGGCCAACATAGTTCTCATGAAGACCAACGCACTATTCCCAAGGCCAATGTATCTTTGGTTGAGTCAACATGTATTTTCCAGGCCAGCTTACCTTTTATGAAGCCAACATATTTTTGATGGTCCTTGTGAGTCAAACTTACCAAAAATTAAAAAATACATTGAGGTTTGGTAGCCTATCACACATGTAATTTGTAGCAATCTATCAAAAATCATGGCAGAGAGTTGTAGCAACATATCAATATGAAGAAACCTATTTAAATGAAGTCCAACCATATTATAAGGACTTTTTGACAAATTGATTATTGAATGAGCATTACAGACACTCAGTGTAGTTCCATAGTAGCGAAAAGTCAAGAAATCATTCACCATTTTTCAATCAACATAGTAGATCTACATCCAAGAACCAATAAGAGGTTTCAGAAGCTAAAGGTTCAAAGCACTTGGATTGTGCAACTAACTAGAAAACATAATCTACTTGTTTCACTAGATTTCAGGCATCACTCAAGTAGCTCCTTATGCATCTAGGCACAACTTGTACACATTTGAACTCTATTCTTAAAACATTTTTATTATTTTAATAAAACTAGTAGTTCATTTATTTGTATAATTTTATTTCAAGTTATAATTTTTTTCTTTCACTTGCATTGAATTTGCATTTACCATTAAATTTAATTGCATATTTTACACTTCCCAAGTTCCTAGGTGATCAACAAGATCATTTGGGGTACCTTGATCCTCTTTCTTGGAGGCCCTTAGTATCCGAGGTTAAAGTATTGACATGAGATCTTTAGTTTTCTAGCATATAATTTTTCTAGTGTAACACCCTCCTATGTAGGTAGGGATTATGCTAACAACCCCAAGATTCCTTGCTAAAAAAATTTTCTAATTGTAGGATGTCTACTCATGTCTACAAACTTAGAATTGAAATAATACTTTCAAAAATCAAAAGATAAAAATTGATTATTACAAAGATAGAGAATGATCTAGGTCCTAATAATATTCACATCAATTTTTCATCCTTATAAGAAATTTTTAAAAGCCTTCCATTTGGGGTAGGAAAAAAATTAGGCCTTGCCCTTATTTAGTAGCACCTCACAAGTTTTACCTTCTTACTAAAGGGTTTCTTATAAAGAGAAGAAAACTATATATAAAGACTATAGAATGCATCAATCAAAAATAATGAAAAGATAAAAATAGAAGTTGAAAGCTTCCCATCCTTGAGCCTCCTAAAGAAAAAGAAATTAATATCGTAAAAAATAAATTAATTGTTCAACTTTTACAAGGATATTTTTTATATGAAGTTTTAGTTGAAAAGAAACATCTTTAAGAATTTGATATTGAATTCCTCAAGAAAGGTTATAGTTATATGCTTGTTGTTGAAAAATAACTACACATCGAAGCTTCCAAATACAACAAAAAACTAGTTAAGACATTTCCAAATGCAAAAATAAAAACTAGAAAAAGTAGGTTGATCACCAAGAATGATTTCATTAATCCTTGATTGAAAGTTATTAAAAAATTTGGATGTCAATTTCAAAACATGTTGTACAAGAGAACACTCAAACAAAAAAAAAAAGAAATAGAGAAAGAAAGAAAAAGAGAAAATAAATCTTCATTTATACAAAAGAAAAACCATTGAGAAGAAACAATTATCATATATTTAAGACAAGTGTTGATAGGAAGAACTTGATGAATAAAACACCATTAAATAATACAAATTTTTGGAAAATTTGGAGAACTTCAAATATATTTCATTTTTCTTATCCAAAAGTGTGGTGATAATTTCATTTTCTAGGCCTCAAATTTGTTATGAATAAAATCATTCTTTCTAATAATCTTGAATGTGACTTTAGAGTTAAAAGAAAAAAAAAATATGCCATTCTTTCAAAAAAATTTGGAAATGCCTAATATAAATTATTATCAACTTTAAATAAATTTTTAAGATCAAAAATTAATTTTTCAAAATATTTTTTCTCTTTCTTATGAAACCATAGGGGCTAGAAACCTCCTTCCATGTAATCTACCTATCATGCATATGTAGATAGGAAACTACAATGATACCAAATTTGCTTCAAGTGGTACATAACCTAGATGAATTAGAAGATCAAAATCTTTCATTAAAAGGGACTTATTATAGGCTACTTTGCTTAATCATATCTTCTAAAACTATAATATGATTATAATTTTAACACTTACTTAGCTTGTATAGTGTCTTTTAAATTTGTTTAAAAAATCAAAGAACTTTGAATAGAAATGATTTGATAAAAAGAAGTCTATGAAGAAAGTTATTAGAAGATAAAATATTATTATTTTTAGGTTTTCCTTGAATAAGTATATTCCTTAAAAAGATCATTCAAACCTCATCTTCATCAATGCACTTTGCAATCTATTTTATTATGAGAGATATACCCTAGTTATAATAATTAATGATGTTGAATCTTTCATCTTTCATACTACTAATGCAAATATCTCAAGCAACCCTAAAAAACTTTTTTCTATGTTTCTTAGTAGACTAAAAGGGTTGATGAATAATACAATAAATTCTATCATAAGAAGTTTTAGAAGAATCCTAATAACTGAAGTAATAAACATGAGTAGATTGAAGTATCTAGTTAATAACTACAAATTTGCTAGCAAGTGTGAGTGTCTTCTCTTCCATTTATCAAACTTTTTTTAAATTTTATTAAACATATATTTTTATAAAATAGTAAGATTCAACTTAATAGAAAAAATTATTCTTAAAATTTTGAATACATAATCCTTTTTAAAGAATTTTCAAGGCTTGAGAGTAATTCACTTATTAATATTACCATTACAATAAATAATATAACTTTGGTAATTGATACAAGAGCTAAATAATATGCAATAATCCTCCACTCTATCTAATTGAATACTAATATTTTGTGAAGATATATTAGTTATAAAAAATGAATTCTTTGCAAAGTTCATGTTAAGAAATTGCATACATTGATCATCAATTGAAATTACAATAATGCTATTCCTTTATCGATCATAATGTAGATTATGTGAAAAGAAAGTTTACAGTAATAATAAATAGATATAGAGCTAGAGGAAAACTTTCACAAACTAGCCCCTAAAGAGAAACATAGGAACTTAATCTAACATTTATAGTAACTTGAACATTTCTATCAATAAGCAAGGTACAAATAAGATGAATAAAATAATCATCAAATTCTAGTTTGTACAAGTCAGAAATAATGAAATTTCATTCAATACTATCATAAGCTTTAGCATGATCTAACTTATTAAAAATAATATCTTGGTTAGTATCAAAATCTCACTACATTCTTTTACAAGATGTGATAACATTATTTAATATTTGTCTACTTTTAATAGAACTTGTAATTCTTAGCAAGAAGACAAATCATATCTTTATTGATATTTTTACCAAGAGAAACTTTTTAAATATCTTTTGGAAAACATGAAACAAGTCATTTTCAAAAATATACTAATCCTTCTTAAAACATTCAATTGAAAAAACATCAAATCTTAGAGATTTGCTATTTGCTAAACTAGAAGTCACTACTTTGATTTCTTCCACTATAATTTTTAATTTAATAATGCTTCATTGTGTTTTTGTTATCTTTGTTGAAGGTTAATTGTAAAAGTTACCTACAATTATTATTTATAAATGCACATATGAAAGATTATTACTTCACACATATCCTTTATTTTCTAAAAATATTTCCAATGAAATATGCAACAAATCATTATTATTTAAAATAATGAAATCCTTCCATCATACATGTAATGAAACTTTTGAAGAATGTATATAGTAAATTTTAACTCAAGTATGATATATAGTTGATAAAAATAGTTTATGTTAGTGATGTGATATTTTATCTATGATATTGTACCTCTACTTAGATCATCATAGAAACATTGTAGTGGGTCTTGGTCTTTACTATAAATACTAATCCACCATTGCATCAAAAGAACAACTTTCACCTAACACTTAGCTAAATTCTTGTAGTTTATTTTCATGATTTAGACATAGAGTTAGAGTAAATTACTGTAGCATAGTTGTTGGCACATTTTGGCCATTTAATGGAGCAGGCTTTGTGAGGTTGTGAAGCTAATCATATAACTAACATTGCCAATATTTTATTGGATGAAGACTTTTCAAAGGTGTTGGGTTGGCAGTTTGAAAGGTTTTTCTCTAATTGATTTACTAGCAAATACAGTTTTGTTTAAGACAAATGATCAATTGTTCAGAGTTCATGACATTCCTCTACCAACTATTTTAGTGTCAAAGAAGTATTCACTGGATCTACTGACATGTATTGATGTACAAGTCAAGAAGTGGGTTTAATTAATCTCCATAAGGTATGGGAAGGTAATGAATGTAAGGCTACTTGTAGAAACCAAATGATGCCTTGGAATTGAGAGTTATATTGTTTGGTCTATGAAACGCCCCTGAAAATTTCATGAGGTTGATATACAACGTGTTGAGGCCATATTGAGGAAGACTTATCACAACATTCGTAAATGATATCAACTAACAGGAACATTTGGAACAATTGCAATTGGTACTCAATGAGATTAATATCTTCTTACTTCATGGATCATATTTTGCTGCAATAATTACGGTTGAAAAGATGGAGTCATCTTTGGCAAAAACAAAGGGCTACATGGCACCATCTTAAGTGCAAGAAATCCGTTCTAAAGCCAAAGCTTCTTGTTGACTTTTATTTTTCTTAATGTTGAATTTTATTAATAATTTCAACTACTGTGGGCAAAAATCCCATACCAAATTCTAGACTGGGATACAAATTCAAATCATTTACTTCAAACATTCTGTTGAACACTTGCTACACAAACTCTATTTACCCAATTTTTCTTCCTAAATGGTGACAAGCTACTGGTGAAAAAGCCATTGCAGGCCACTGAAGACAACAGAAACAAGGATTTACTATGAATCAGAAGCAAAAATGATGTTCATGTGTTGAATCGTTGTGTTTGATCCAGATCTGCACTACGGTGCTGTGAGGGTTTTGACAAGAGATCTACACAATGCCAGTATTTTTCCAAATAGAACCTAGACAGTACAGGTGTGCAGCAAATTTACAGGCCTCCATCAATGACATCGTGCTCATGGACGATAACGTCAATGCTTTCACCATGGCATGAGCGTGATGCACTAGGGCATGTGCACTGCTGCAAGGTCTGCGATTTTCAGTAGCATTTTTTTTGGCTATGATCGAAGGTGACGACGGAGAGGGTGGTAGCGGACTAGCACGACATTATTTATGTACACTGATAAAAACACGTGGCTGTGGTAGTCATGAAAATGGGTACAGAGGACTCTGCCGATGTCTGTCGTTGAGAACAATACCCTTAGCCTAGTCTATAGCCAATCTCCTGTGATAGATATTTTTCAACTAATTTCACCAGGATTGAATCAAAAAAAGATATAAAAAACATTCATCTCTACCTAGCCGTGGCCGCAATCTGGTGCTGTTGAGTCTGGAGTGAGTCCCCCGACGATGCACCAATCTTCAGGGTTTCTGGTTCTCAACACCGTGTGGGAAATGTGTGAGAAGAAATGGTTTGGGGCTTGAGGCATGTGTTGTGGACCATTGCAAAGTAGTATTTTCATATTCTAAAGTATTGTAACATCACCACAATATTAACAAGGGAATATTTGGATGCTCGGCGTGAGGGTTGGATGACTTACGCAGCAAAGAGAATTGCACAATTAGGAGCTGATAAATGCTACAACAAAACGTTATGAAACCTTCTAAAAATGAGTTTGGACAAGAGATCGATGCTCATGATGTAGTTATTCAAGAGAATGAAGCTCCAGTTTATAAGAAATATGCCAAATATGTGGGAATGAAGAGGGACTTTTGTCTAATTACTAGTAAAGGAGGCTGCACAAGCCTCTCCAAATTATTCTGCAGCATGGCCAAGGGGAGATAGATGATCAAATTCTATTTATTGACCTTTATGTCATTCCTAAATATATATATATAAAGTTATATGTATAGCTATTTTATAAAAAGGGGGATTTAAGGACATTTCCAACTATAGCTTTTATTTATATAATTGTAACTTTATGTGGAAGTTGTAACTTCCTAGCCTTAATCCATGATGTTTGTAACTATTAAAAAGGCCACTTGCCAACTATAGCCTTTTTATCTCCACAATGGCCACTTGTCAACTAAATGAGACACGTGTCAGATGCAGCATTTTTATCTCTATGGTGGTTACAACCACCCAAAATTATTGTAACTTACCTAACTTGTTGGGCAAGTAACCTCCTAACTTGTTGGGCAAGTAATCTCCTAATTGGTTGGCCAAGTTACTTGGGAGAGAAGTTAGATGAGATATTTTTGAATATGTAACTTCCCTACCTACCTTTGAACCCTATAAAAAAGCTTTAGGGGTCAAGGAGGATCACATTGGAGGGACTTTTGGGAGGTCTCATACATCACACTTTTGGAGATCACACTTTGGAAGGCTACTAGTTAGCACTTAGACTCTCACTTGAAGACACACTTTGAGGTCTTGAGAAGAGCATTTGTAAAGAAGATTTGTAAATAAGATTGCTTGTAAGATGGCTTGCTAAAGAAAATATTTCAGTCTCTTTGTCATAGTCCTGTGAGTTATGTTTTATTTTTGTGTTGTTTAAATTGTTTAGCTAGTATCATCTTTGGCAAGTAATTTTGGGATTTTTAGATTGCTCTTATTGTTCTCATTTCTCGATAGAAATTTCTATTAAAATTTTGCCATAGAAGCGCTTGTGTTTAAAAGCCTTAAGAGAATTTTAGTAGTAAATTTCGTTATTATGCAACGTGTGGGAACTTCTATTGGGATTGTTGTAAGAGAGCCTCTGTTTGTAGTCACGTCGTTGAACAATTTAGTAGTCAAGAGGGTTCAGAAAATCTTTGGTATTTTGATGGGACCAGAATAGCTTCTTTTTATCTTTAAAGTGAATTTCTGTGGTATTTCAATCAGAAATTGTCAAGTCTTTTAAAGGCTCTATTAGAATGCAATCATTGACATCTATTATCTAGTCAAAATGGAGCCTCGTACGTGGTAGTTTATGCAGAAATTTTTGGTAGCATAGTAGGATTGTCTTGAAGAAATTGCTTATTTGAGCCTTGGAATTTTGAACAATTCGTAGATATTGAATTTGGAATAGCTTTATTGTGAAGTGTTTACTTGTATCTTTTTACCTTGTTTAAATATTTGAGGTCTACACAAATCTGCTTTCCTTTCTTTTCTGTCTATTTCCATCGAATCTTGCTCTATTTCTAGTTTTCTTGTGGAACTATCTCTTTCTCTGGGGAAAATTAGGAGTAGATTTGCAGAGTTGTGCTCAAATTTTTAAATAAAATTTTATTTGTTACAAGTAGGTATTATAAGGACCGTGTAGACTAGGCAATTTAACAAAATAGGAAACTTTCAACAACTCACAGTACTTGGAAAAGTTGGCTAAATCTCTTTAAAGTAAGTCATTTGTAGGCTACTCACAACGCAATTGTTACATTTCACACAACCGCACATCACAACAGCACATACACATACTCACATTAACTACTGAGTTTATTTGGAGGTATCTGGGCCTTGGTGTTGCCAAAGACCAGCAGGCACCTAAATCCTGTTCGAGGACACTCGTTGGTGGTCACGTCCCAAACGGTCGCCAACTATAGTGTTTATGCATTGTACAATATCTTTAGTCGAGTGGATTATACTTGGGAAAAATTCATGACCAACAATAAAGATTAAGATTGTTTTCCATCATTGCAACATTCTACTTAGTTTACATTACTTAGATTAATTTTACTTTCAACATGTTTATGTTTATGATGTTTATATTTTTTGAGCACTTTACTTTAGTAATGTCTCTTAGTAAGGCAGCATAAGTATCATTGGTTTTGAGTGCTAAGTGTAATTATTTAGTCACCTAGTAGTGACTTTACTTGATTTTCTCAATAGTAAACTTACTTAGTAATCCTAGTAGAAATTACATGAGCCCAAGGAATGTATGAAAAGCTAGGAACAGATGTTTATGATCATAGGCTAGGCTAGATCTACATTTCTGTTATCACCTAGATTTAGAATTTATTTCTATTTTCGTTATGGAAACACTTAGGATTAATTTGAGCCTAGAACATCATGATATTATATACATCACTAAGAGTTAAACCATACCACTTACACTTCATTAACTCAATGTGAAAAGATAAAGATCATGAACTAACTATCAACCACTAGCATACTTACATTGTCCATCTACGGATTACGATCTAGTCCCACATGAGTTCATTATATTAAGAATTATGAAGTGTATCTTTCACACTTGAGTTAATTCTTTTAACATATACACACATACTTAAAAGTGTTAAAAATGTAATATGAATTCTACACTTACGGAGAAATCACCACCTACTAATGGATTTCATAAGAGTCATGATAGGGAATATAATGAAGAAGAATAGTGAACACCCATGCAAACTAGACTCTCCTACACTCACACTAAATTCTATCAAATCCATGGATCTCAATCTTAAATACCAATCATCCATATCAAACTTTCCATCAAGATTTAGTTGCATTTAGCTCTTGTAGTAATGCCCAGAGGAGACAAGGAAGACTCAACACTTAAGAAGAACTGAAGGCATTGGAACCTCCACTAAATCAAAGAGAGATAAATCAAGGAATCATAGAAGGAAAACTAGCTAGCACTATTCTCCAACTTCTTCCTCTTCCTCATAATCCTCCCAAGAATATGACAAGAGAGAAAGATAAATGAGAGATCATGATAGGGAAAGATGAAGGAATTCTAAAAGACATAAGCATCAAAGAAGATATCCTAATGATGAAGAAGATGATTATAAGAAAAGAAGAGAAATAATTGGGCATAAAGAGAGAGAGAGCATTATGAGCATTAAAGGAGTCACCACCACAATAAAGCTCATAGATCTAAAGATTATGAAGAACCCAAACTATCCACTCATAGCATGATTAATATTAGTAAAAAAATGTGTATTCCTACCAAGCATGTGAAGGATAGTTGCATCAAGTGAATAGATATAACAATATCATTAAATTTGAAGGTGAATACAATGTAGATCCATAGCATCATCTTCAATACTTCCACAATGCCTACACCCTAAAAATTATTGAAAATGATTAGTAGAAACCAAAGTTATTTATGAGAATACTCATAAAGGAAGTAGAGAATTAGCATACATCCTTAGAACCATAATATATTTGAAGATGGAGTACCATGCTAGAGCTCTATAATGAAAAATATCAAACTTAATTCAAGAGTGTCCAATTTGAAAAAAATTATTTAAGGATGAAAGCAAGAGTCACATGAATCCCTTGATGTAGTAATGGACAGATATTATTCTCTACTACACAAGTCCATGGGCCATGATCCTTTTTATAAGGAAAAACTATGACATATTATTGATGGGCTAAGAAGAAAAATAAGAGAAATAATTGGGGTATATGCTGAAGGAAGGTTATCCAAAAGTATGGCTCAAAATAAGCATAGAATGATAGAACATTTGAGAAAAGAAAAAGGAGAATTATAGAAAAAATAATTAGTTGAAGAATAAAATCAAGATTTTGTAATATAAAAAAGTGATGTGAGAATATGTGAAAGATAAGAAGAAGGACTTTGAAGGATACTGATGAGACGTGATATCGCATAGGCCATGATATTGCGGTAGTCATGATATCACATCATCCCCTGTGATATCGCATACGCGATATCATGGTCTGCCGCCAAGTCTATAAATAAGAGGTGGATTTCCCTTGTTTCCTCATCCTAGGCTAGAAGTAGCGAAACTCTGGCAGTTTGATCACTCTAGAGATAGAATATTTTCCATGTGCCCGTAGTAGGAGTCCTAAAGTGAATAGATCTTTATTCAAGCAACATTGTACCTGAACACAAGTTGTGTACGGTAATAAAGACGAACTTCCTAGATAAACCTTGTAGTTCATGGAACAAGATTTTATTTATTGCTTTCTCTCTCACCCTTAAACTCCTAGAATGTGAAATGAGTACAACTTGATTATGAGCATCTAAGGATGTGTACAGATAGTCAAGGAATCAGCTGCTCATCACAACGTTGTATGAGTACGACTTGATTACGAGCATCTAAGTGTGACTACTTGGTAACCCAGTGGCATATCTAGGATCTAAACTTGGTAATCCCAGTGGTAGTCATGCACAAGGATGTGTATGGTTAGTCAAGGAATTGGCTACTCATTGCACTTAGGCTAGATTAGCTTTCTCAACCCTTTCCTCCTAGTTAAGTGCCTCAGTATGACCACTTCAAGCACATGCATTTACATGTGGTGATCCCAGTAACAATTAGCATTTGGTAGTCATGGTTGCATCGGTTCAAGGTGTGTATGGTGAGTGGGAATGGATGCTAATGCTAGGTAATTTAGACTTAGTCATTAGTTAGAGTTAGTTAGTTCCATCAACCCTTCACCTCAATAGCATAGGAGATAAAACACATAAAAGAATATAAAAATCATATACCTCAGACTTACTTAACCATACACCATGACAACTACAAGTAAGTTTGGGAAGACAACGAATGATTAACCCCAAGTGTTCCATGGGGTGTGTAGGCACTTAGTCTGCAGAGTTCAACTAGATCGCACATGCTATGCTCATTTCGTATGGTTGAGTGTAGGGATACCTTGCCACTCATCATTGTTGCCGTTGCCAGGGACTAAGTGTTTTTGTGCTGAATAGAACATAAAGGATATCACTCACATCGTTGGGAGCCTAACGAACCTTCAGGTTAATTAATTAAACAAGAATTTATATAATAGTAATTAGCACACTGATAAGACACTATGTCTTCTTCTTCTTCTCATAAGAGCAACTCACCACCTAGGGATAATATAAAGAACAATCAGTAGTTAAAAACACATAGCTGAAATTAGCCAAGTCCTAAACAATACAAGATAGTTTATACTCATCCCGATGAGTATATTCCAAACTTTACCTTTATCCTTCATCAAGATGAACAACTGTGATGGAGAGATTTGTAAGGTAACATCATGTTACCCCCAGATCGATCAGTCTCTAATATGCTTTTCCCTGCTTTGGCATAGATTGGCATGATAGAATTGTATGAAGAATACATTGTAGAAGACTTTGATTCAAGAGATTACCATCCCACAGCTTTGCAACGTATGAGGGACTCAAGGCAAGAGAGCCAACATACACTGTTGAAGGGAAAAGAGGTCCCGCATGTCCTTAGTGAAACTAGAGATGGTGAACCACTTATAGTTCGCTATCAAGAGATGTTCCCCCTCTTAAAAAAAGTGAGGAGGTAGGGTATTAGAACCTATGATCAATGATACATATCCCTAGTTCCGATGCCCGTGAACACCAACTGTTCATAGAGGGAACAACAACTCATGCTAAGGATGGGCACTTAGATTGTCACCATGATCGGGGCCGTAGCAGTCGAAGAGAAGGCAAAAAACATCATCGTGGTAATGGTTCTCCTTGTTCTTTCCCTTCTTCACATCACTCACCCTCTCCTTCCACATCTGGATGTAGCCATCATGAACAAAATAGAGAGGATAAAGGTAGATAAAATGAGAGACCTCGATGAGAAAGTCGGGAGAGAGGACAAGGGTAAGGACGAAGGGAAAGTAGGGAACAATGAAGACATCATAGGTGTCATGAAAGAGATGATCATGATGAGCTCCTACTTGCAACCCGAAGTATGCTTGACATAACTCCACCATCTAACACTTTGGAGCACCCTTCAGTCCAATAGAGCTTAACGCATACGGTTATGTTAACGCATACTGTAATCGACTAGATCAAGGTAGGCCACCTTCCCAGGAAACTAACTAACCCTGGGAGTCCCTTAATCTATCTACAAATCACTGGGAATACACCACATAGGGCTCTTCTTAACTCAAGTTCCAAAGTTAACTTAATTTCACAAGAGATGTATCACACCTAGAACCTGCCCCAACTTAAGAAGAGCAACATTCAACTAGAGCTAGCAGACCAGTCCATCACCATTCCCTTGGGATTGGTGGAGGACATCATTACCACTATGTGTGGTTGATCTTACCCAGCTGATTTCTTGGTGATTAAAGTCAACAACAATGAAGGGGACTTCCCAATTATAATGGGAATGGCATGGCTAAGTATAGTAGATGCATGTCTTAGGATCCACGATCTTTCCTTAGAAATCTCTAAGATAAACATTTATGGAAAGATTGAGAAGAGGAAAGTTCCATGCATCACATACAATGATTCATCGGGTGATGACATGGAGGAATTTCCTCCATGAAACAGATGTGTCCTTGAAACTTTAAAACAAAGATGCCTATATGTAGCAACCACACAGCTAGTAGTAGACATCCCGTGGATGATAGCTACTTGAAAAAGCAATCAAATATGAATGGAATGAACTAAGGAGGAAAACCATTCCAACAATGAAGGCATAGACACATTGGAATATGAGTGTCACAAACTTCCACCCCTTAAACTAAGATCATCAATTTGGAGAAGTTGGACACTTTTAAGAAATTCAAAGGCACTCATTATTTCAGATCTCTTCCTTTCCACTCAATTATGGGGGAGATGGCCACCTATGCTAATCATATGGGGCCCTTAGTTCTTTTAATTTTTTTTACAACATTTTTGTTTTACACATTTTTGTTTTACAAGTTTTTGTTTTACATATTTTTGTTTTAGAAGTTTTTGTTTTACATGTTTTTGTCTTACACCTTTTTGTTTTACAAATTTCTTTAAGTCTTCTTATTTTTTTTTTACAACATCATCATACTTTTCCATTTTGTGTGTGTGTGTGTGTATGTTCCACCTTGTAACTTTGTCACCCAATAAGTATTCAGAATGATGGTATGAACTATTTTCATATTGATTGCTAATTTTTGGATTTTACCTTTAAGTCACAATTTTTATACTAAGGTATGTTTCTTTTGATATGGCAGGCAATGAGTTCACTTCATCCATCCATCCACTAATCTATGGTCTCTCTCGGCTTGGAAATGTACAGTCCCCTTCTAATAAGAACTTAAACAAATTGGTGACTAGGCATTTCTCAAACTAAGGAAGGAATCAAAGATTGAAAAGGGTGTAACTTCAAGGGAACTTGATGCTTTTGTGTTGGTTGTTCTCTTGGGTGCTTGGATGTTTTCTTCTTGAGTTTTCTTGTCATTTCGATGTTATCTAATTATTAGAAGCTGAGACAATAAAAATAAGAAGTCTTTGCATGGTGTGGTTCTCACGCATAAAAACACAAAACACAAAAAAAAATTAAGAGAAGAGAGAAAAAAAATAAGTGAGAATTCAAAGCACACCCCTTAGACAAAATAAACTTCATCTACAAGCACTGATTATGGAACCAAAAGTGTTCCCTCTAATTAAGGCAGTTCTCACTTCCGATTCTCTCCTTTGTTTCATCGGAATGGTGGTGAATCTTGGGGAAGGCATCCTTGTTATCCAAGTGGATGGTTTAGCTGAATGCATTGATGCGAAGTCACTGGATGTGGTTAGTTTGAGGCTGGAGTTGGAATGAGATTTGCGAAGTCACTTTAATCATGAAACACACAAGGGGTTGTACACCACCTTGTTCTTGGGACTCCATTCCATTCTCTTCTCTTCACCATTTTCTCCATTGTTCACCTCATTGTCAGTTATATCATTAGTGTATATATTTTGGTTGATACATTGTTTTCATTTTGGTAAATTCTTGTGGTTAAGACTTTAACTCTTGTTCTAATTAACATTCCTAGAGCCTACAAACTCTTTGAATATGGGTTTTTCAGGGCATTAATGGCATGAGCCTACTTTGGGGAGGACCCACTGACATTCCTCTTTTGCGCACCAGTTAAATTATTTCCCCTAAAATTTGTGTAATTAATTTTCTTTTTTTCATTTCTATCTTGACATCCATTTCATCGATGCCATAGTTGTCCCTTTCTATCTATCTTTCTTACTCCTTGTCTTTCTCCATTCTAACACTACTGGAGGTTCATGATTATTCATGGGGGTACGGGGCCTGATTTTTTCAATTTTCTCCTAGCCCCAATTTTTTTGATTTTCTTCCTAACCCCTACACCTTCGGTAGTCATCATCAATATATCTCCTAATCCATATCAGCCATACCACAACCTAGCCAATGAACTTTCACCACAGCAAGGTATCAATTACGTGATGATTCATTTACCCTTGCTAATATAATATTGTGTTGTATGTGTAGATGGAAATCATGCAACAATAGACTAGATCTAGAGGGAACACTTGAAATGAAGCAGCACTGGAAGTAGTTATGCAAGGAGCAAGATCGATGGTGAACTTACTAATGGACAATGGAAGGCGCAATCTTGGCATTGGCAACAGCAACACTTCTTTCTCTCTCTCTTTCTCAGCTGCCAACTAAGGCCTGATGTTAATGTAATAAGGTGTTCACCCTTGTTGTCATGAACACCAGTTTTGTCAAGTCTTGTAATGATGATCCATTTACATGTTATCCCATTAGTTTCATTTCCCTCAATAATCCCATACCTTCCTGATATTATTGTAAGGAACTCAAGGATGAGTTTTCATTCAGTCATGGGGGTATGATGAGACGCGATATCGCATAGGCCACGATATCATGTACACGATATCACGTCGTCCCCTACGATATCGTGTACACGATATCGCGTTGTCCCCTACGATATCATGTACATGATATTGCAGTCTATCGCGAAGTCTATAAATAAGAGGCAGCTTTTGATTGTTTCCTCATCCTAGGCTAGAAGTAGGGAAACTCTGGTAGTTTAATCACTCCAGAGATAGAATATCTTCCATGTGCTCGCAGTAGGAGTCCTAAAGTGAACAAATCTTTATTCGAGCAACATTATACCTGGACAAAATTTGTGTACAGAAATAAAGATGAACTTCCTCGATAAACCTCGTAGTGCATGGAATAGGATTTTTTTTATTGCTTTCTCTCTCACCTTCAAACTCCTAGAATGAGGAATGAGTACTACTTGATTATGAGCATCTAAGGATGTGTACGGATAGTCAAGGAATCAGCTACTCATTGCAATGCAGTATGAGTATGACTTGATTATGAGCATCTAAATGTGACTACTTGGTAACCTAGTGGTGTATCTAGGATCTGCGCTTGGTAATCCCAGTGGTAGTCGTGCATAAGGATGTGTACGGTTAGTCAAGGAATCGGTTGCTCATCGCACTTAGGCTAGATTATCTTTCTCAACCCTTTCCTCCTAGTTAACTACCTTAGTACAAACACTTCGAGCACATGCGTTACGCATGGTGATCCCAGTAACGATTAGCATTTGGTAGCTGCAGTTGCATTAGTTTAGGATGTGTACAGTAAGTGGGAATGGATGCTGACGCTAGATAATTTAGACTTAGTCATTAGTTAGAGTTAGTTAGTTCCTTCAACCCTTCACCTCAATAGCATAGGAGATAAAACACATAAAAGAGTATAAAAATCATATACCTTGGACTTACTTAACCATACACCGTGACAACTACAAGTAAGTCTTGGAAGACAATGAATGATTAACCCCAAGTGTTCCATGGGGCATGTAGGCACTTAGTCTATGGAGTTCGACCAGATCGCATGTGCTACGCTCATTTCATATGGTTGAGTGTAGGGGTACCTCGCCACTCATCAAATACAATCCAATGGAAGAATCTACCCATCTAAAAATTAATTTATAATATTATGACTAAGTTAGAGAAAATGTGGAACTCTATGGATGAAAAATTTGCTATCACACTTAAGATAGTAGAGAAGAAGATTGAACAAGCCTTGAACAAAAAAAAATAATAGAAGAAAAAAAGAGACAATGGATGAGAAAACTATAGAAATAAATGAAAGTTGTTGTAGTCAAAGAATTAATAGACTCTAGTTTGGAAGACAATGAAGGATGCAAAGTATGCCAATATGAACATCCTAAGGTATGTTGTGCTATTATGGTCCATTTGTAAGAGTCTAGGACATACGTGCTTACCATACCTACAAGGTACCTTTATGTTCATATTATGGTCCATTTTTGGGGCTGAAAAATGCTTCATAATTGTTATAGATTCACTTCCTAGTTGGAAAATGTCATGTCATGTCCATTTTTTATCTTGGGAAGAATAAAATTGAGAATTTGGTGTCTTCATGGGTTTTATGTTGGTCATAGCCAAAACTACATTGGAACCACCTATACCCAACATTCGAATTATTGGATTTTCATTTTTCTAGCAATGGCCAGCATAGTTTTCATAATTGTTATCATAGTTCCACAAAGCCAACATGGATGCTACAAGGCCAATGTAGTTCCAACAATTAAAATGAGGATGTTACAATTCTAGTGTAGTCTCATGAAGCTAGAATTTTTCTAACAATTCCAATGTGGTTTCACAAGGCTAGCATAAATTTGCAAGGCCAACATAGTTGCCAAATTCCATGTACTATTTATAGCACCCAACATAGTTTTGATGGTCTAGGTACATCAAAACTTACTAGAAATGAAAAACTACACTAGAAATGATGCCTTGTCACACTTGCAAATCACATCAATCTATTAGCAATCATGGTAAAACTTTTCAGCCAAAAATCACCAACCGTATGGCTCATAAATAAAACTTTTAAACACATTGAACAAGTTCTTTTAGTTCCACAATTTTCCACAACTTTGGCAACCTTGACCACTTGAAATCATTAACATTTATGAGACTTTTTGGAGAACATTGGCATCTAATTGGGCATTGGAGACTCCCAATGTAGTTTTAAAATTCCATAAGATTAAGCACATCATTTATCCAATTAGTCATCAATGCTATACATCCTAGCTATGAACCAACAAGGAGTTTTGACAATTGAAGCTAAGAAGTACCTAGATCGTGAAGCTAATCGTAGAACACAACTTGTTAACTTGAACAAGCTTCAAGTTTCATCTGTGCAACTCTTTGTCCATTCAAGCACATAATTTGTACATATTTTAAACTCTTTTTTCAATATTTTATTATTATAATAAAGCCTAGAATTCATTTGCTATGCAAATTTATTTACAATTCATTTTTGTGCATTTTCTTATAATGGATCTACATTTTTCATTTAAATTGTTTACACCCATTTATACTTTTTAAATCCCTGGGTGATTGACGATATTTTCTAGGGTGCTTTGGGTCCTCTTTCTTAGAGGCCCTTGGGATCCAAGATTAAACTATTCCACCTAGAATTTTTGGTTTTTGAACAACCAAATTCTTCAAGTGTTATAATTTCTAGTGCTAGAAGGAGGGCCTTTGTCCAAGTTCTTCACTTATTTAAATCTTCCTATTTCATAGACAATATTCAAAACCTTAAGTCTTTAAAACCTTTAAAAATTCTACCAATAACACCAACATTTCCACCTATTCCCCTATAATGTACACCTAGTGTATTAATTGTAGGTAGTTAAGGTGCTCCCAAAATTTTCATAGCAGTTGTTGGACTTCCTAAAGATAGCATGGTTTCCTACAAAACTTGCCACTTTTTCTTACTAAAATCTCTCTTTGGATGTTTTGAAAGTTAGCATAGTTTTTCCTCAACAACCTCAACCCCCTATTATGAAACTTTATGGGTAAAGCCAATGTGGTTATTCCTAAGACTCTAGTGTAGCTTTTGAAAAAATCAACATTTCACACATACCTTTTCAAAATGAGTGCACTCTTTTTAATGGGGAAGACTTCTAATGTATTTTTACTAGGAAAAACCATCATTTACTACCTTTCCTAGCATATTTCTTATTGGTAAAGCTAGGATAGTTATTTTTTACCAATAGTAGAACTACCACATTTTCCTAAGCACAATGCATATCACTACCACTATCACTTGCACTACACCTGCAATTGCACTTCCAACCATTTTTCATCCACAACCATTTACATCTTAGGAAATTCTAATTACTAGAATTTTTGTTTAATTAATAAAAAAATAAAACCAAAGTTAAATCATTGATAATGTCTTTTAGCTAGTCAATAATTTTTCACATCAACTTGATAGACATAACATCCAATCAAGATGTAGTAAGGTTCTATGACCTAAACAACCCAATGGTGGCTAAGCATAAGCAATTGCTCAGGTAGAGATGTCAAAGCCTGTATTTTTCTATGAAAATTGAAAATTACTATAATTTCATCTATGCCAAAATCCAAGCTAGCTTGCTCATTCCATGTGTGGAAGCCAAATCCAAATATGAGTAGTAGTTGATCCATTGCAATGGGAAGGAGTACATTCCTTCTCCATATGACAAACTACCACTAAACAATCCTCACATGTGCATCCTATCTTAATTGATTGAGATGAATGAGCCAAGTGAGGAGTCAAACTTAGGAGGTCATCAAGAAGAGCATGATGAATTCAAGGCTGAACGTGAACCTAACAACTTCTTAGAGAGCCTCTTTTAATAGTTAGCTTTCCATGCTACAATATTGAATGTAGCCTCTCCTATCTCTTCCATAGGCTAAGTTCTTTAACCCTTGTCCCCCATTTACCCTACCATGTTTGGCCTAGCACCTATCAAAGTGGCCCACTAAGAACAATCTATGTCTCAATCAAATTTTATTTTCTCCTTCATGCCTTTCACCATGTAGCCTTGATCTGCATGATCATCACTTGTGGTCTTCATCATAGTTTATTGATTCTTCATTCTAGAGGATCCCATAGTGGGACTTCAAGTGATCCAAGGGTTACAAACACCATTCATTCCCTTTGTCCCACAAGTACCAGCAGAAACCTTCTTTTCATTATTTAGCCCTCCTACAACAATGATTACTCAGCCTCTCCCGTCCATGCCACAATCCATCACAAGGCCACAAGCCTTCCAATTTACATTGCAACCCTATGTACAAATGCCACAGGTCATGAGAATGCCTCAAGGATTGGATCAAGCCTTCTAAATGATCCACGACCTTATAGAAGAGTTAGATAAGCTTAAAGCTTCAACTATCCAAATAGTTAAGATAATGAATTTCTATCAAGACGATCCTATCAATCCTGCTATTCTACAAACAACTCTTCCTTTGGGAATTTTCATACACTAGTTTACCAAATATAATGATGAGGGTGACCCCAAAACTCATCTTATCACCTTTCATTCTATGTGCCTATTGCTACAAGCTTGGCCTCACACTATAATGAAAATATTCCTTATGTCTCTTACTATGAAGGCCTTAGACTAGTACCAAGTGTTGCCTTGAGGATCTATATCCTGACTTGAAGACTTGGTATCACAATTTATGAACCATATAAAGTACAAGTTGAAACTCAATACCATCTTGAGTCAACTAATGAAAGTCAAATATGGGCATCTTGAACCAATTGAAAAATTCATCCAAAGATGGAATGCTCCACTAAACAAGATTCTTGAACCCATAGCCAAAATGCATCTTCAAGCCATCTTCAAAGGAATGGTTAATAATTTTATCAAGTTTAAACTTTATTTACAAGATTCATGCTTAGTCAATTAAGACTTCTCATAGATAAAGAACATAGGGGATGCTAGCCATGACCTTGCCTATGTGTCTTATACAAGCCAACACATGCAAAATGACAAGGAGATAGGAAGGCAAAGCCATGTAACCATGGCCATCATGGCCAAAGAAAACAAAACCACATATGAATTAAAGACATACTAGCCTAAGTCTCCTACCACAAATAATTAGTGATCAACATCCAGGGCCTCTACATTAAGCAACAAAAGGCCTAACTTCAAGAGAAAAGACTAGTAAAGATATACCAATTCATCACTAAAACCATATGAACTCCTTAATCAATTACTTAAGAGTGCACAGATTTAGTATAAATAATTAATGGTGAATTCCCACAAGAGGCATGATTGATTATGTGAGATTCCAAAGAACCCTACTTTGGCAACCAAGGATGATCCACCCACACTAAAGTATTTTAAAATAAATTGATTTTTCCCTTATCATCAGCTACCATGTCATGATATCAAGTTTTTCCTAGACCTAAAGGATGACTTGGAGAAGATGATAGATAATGAAGAGCAAGTGCTAAAGTCCTCTAACTTGTTTAGGCCACAAAATTAGTTCATGTATATCTACAAGAACCCATTGAATGCTAACAATATTCCATACACCATAGTAGCATTCAATGTGAGCAACAACTCAAGACTTTCATAGGAGCCATTCATGATTTGGGTACCTCCTCGTAACAAAAGAAGCCCTTCAACTTTGTCTAGTTTAAGAGTTCCTTTTGTTGTAAGGATACCATCACCAATGCCTCCAAAAGAATCCTTTGTAATTAGAGTATCCCCTTCCACTACAACCAAACCCAAAACTACAACTAAACAATGTCCTCCCATGGTGGCTAACATGATGACTTTCTATAGTCTAATGCTAAGAAATCACCAACCAAACAACATGTAGCCCAAGGCATAGCAGGAAGTGGATCCACCAAACCTCACTCCTATTTTGTCCATTCCCATGAGCTCTAATGCTTTAGCTACTTCAACTAGTTAACTAAGGAAGGATCCCAAGCTATAAGGGAAGGCGAAAGAAGCCAAAACAAAACTACTTAAACATGAAGTTTTCATCTTGGGACACATGGAGAAAGTTGAAAAAAATAAGAATGAGAAGCCAACAACCAACAAAAAATACTTTCTCAATGCCATGAAATAGGTCAAATAGTTCTTGAAATAGAAGAACACTTCCTTTATCCTATATGACTCAGTAATGACTTTTACTACTCACTGTGAGGCCTTATTTAAAATGTTAACTTCAATTCCCATTGTACATCCTAGTATTGAAGAGTCCATCCATGTTGTGATGGTACCACCTTCATCAATGGAAGAAACAAAGTCAATGACACTAATGTTTTGTGATAGAGAAGTCAAAACCAATCCTAAGGATGACAAGATAATGAAGGCCTCTCTCTTCATATCAATAAGGATTGGATAGTACAAGGTGCACAGGGTGCATGTTGATGATAGAGAGGCCACTAATTCCATATCCTATATCATTTTTAAATGGTTCAATCTAATAGAACATATGAAACACACATCTACTTTCACTCTCAAATCCTTTAATGGATCTTAGGTTGTAATAAAAGGTTCTATTTCTTTGGACTTCATACTGAGGGAACAATTCCCCATAATAACCAATTTCTTGATGGTAGAAGAGATACCAAGATTCGATCTTATCTTGAGGAGGCCTTGGTTAGCTCAATTATAAGTTTTTTCCTCATTTATTCACCAAGAAACTCACCTATCTTATGAGGGAGGTGAAATAATTATTCATGGTAATAGTGTGATTCCCTTGGTAGTCAACAATGTTGACATAGAGAAAGGGTCCAAAGAGGGCCTCTAGGAAGAAAATCCTACTATAAATGATGAAGTCAAGAAGCCCCATAAAGTAGAAGAGGCCAAAACCAATAATAATGGGACCATGGATGCACCATGGGTAGATCTCCCCTTCAACCTAGTTAGCGAGGAAAATGGGGAATACAAGATCATGCAATGTAGACCATACACCTTTTCTAATCTTTTAAAGATTAGGAAACACTTGCACAGTTGATGTATGTTTCCTATTCTCTTGGCCTTACACCCATAACTATGCAGCCTTCTCTTTTGTTTTTTTACCCTAAGTTTAACCTATGTTTACACATATCATTTTTGCATTACTTTAGTTTATCTTGTTTTCGCTTTATTTTGCACATAGCCTACGATTTATTCTTATTTACACTTTATATTTCTATGCCTTGCCTTTTTTGAAACATAAAAAATACCATAAAAAATTTTAAAAATTGAAAAATACATAAAAATTTTAGAACATAAAACTTATAAAAAATCTCTTTCAATGCATAGCCCACTAAGCCCTAAATTGGAAAAACTCTAGCCCGTCATGGCTTAAAACTAGAAAAATGCATGGCCTACCAAGGCCTTAAACCAAAAATACTTCTAAAACCTATTTATAGTGATTATGCCTTAGTTTACATGTTATTTTCCTAGTTAAGTTGCATTTTACTCTACCAAGTATTGCATTATAGTCATATGTCTTAATGAACATAGCCCAACATAGCCTCATAACATAAATGAAACGTAAAATGCATGAGATGCATAAAACTAAAAATGATAGAACATATTGAACAATTAAAGTCTTAATAATAATAATAATAATAACTAAAATTTCCATAACCCATAGTGATAGTCACACATTGTGACAAAAGTTCAAATGACATAAAATAAACAGGAGTATGATAGCCATGGCTACACTATGTAGTAATGACGTAAAAAAATAATTATAGTATCATAAGAACCAATGGAAAAAATAACCATAATACTAGAACCAAAGACATGATCAAAGCTACTAGGACTAAGATCCAACTGGAGGGGGAAGCAAAGCATCTTCAACATTGTTACCACTGGGGCCATTGCTATCACTTGGTACCTATACTAATCATAACAAAAAAATTTAATTGATAATAAAAATAACTAAATTACAAACAAAAAAAAATAAAATATAATATAATAGAATAAATTAATTAAAAATAAGAAAACCTGGGAAGATTCTAGGAAAACATCTTCTGCAGTGAAGCTCCAACAACCAACCTCTAGATGATAATATGGTCTTCAGTTATGTGAAACCAATTCACTTTCCCAAGATTAACACTAGTCAAGA
The DNA here is from genome assembly GCA_015680685.1 of Gnetum montanum. Lineage (NCBI taxonomy): Eukaryota > Viridiplantae > Streptophyta > Gnetopsida > Gnetales > Gnetaceae > Gnetum > Gnetum montanum. The sequence goes on along the minus strand of MNCI01004186.1, from coordinate 151,347 downwards.
TGTTTTTCTCATTTTTGTTAGTCCATGTACATAGATCCTACTAAAAGGTAGCAGTGGTCACCTCCTTGGAAGTGGTAGTGACTTGGGAAATGGAAGAATTAGCAATCGCTATAGAGCCTTCAAATAAGGTATCCTGTGCATTGATTCCCTTCATAAACAACTCTAGCTTGTGTCTCTCTATGGATTCTTCCTATAGCCACTTCAAGTAACTCTCCTATTCATCCTTGTATTTATCTTTTTGGTCCTTTTGTGCCCAACCTCACTCAAGGCCCCAAGACCAATAATCCCTCCACTCCCTAGCTTTGCAAGCCAACAAGTCCATCTATAGCTTTTTCTCTACAAGGCTCCTAGAAAGGGTAATCTTGCCATGGATGTAGTTCTAATACCATGATCATTATATCTTATTAGTTTGAGAGAATTATATATTATCCACTTGGGCTTCCACAAAATTTTTGCAATCCTTAAGGTCTTTAATCTCCTCCATCTAGTGCATGGTCTCCATTTCCAATGCTATAACTTACTCCCATAGGAACTGATTGGAATGTTGGCATTCCCACAAAGTTTAGGCACATGAGAGTGCACATTCAATGACACTTTCATATAAATTTTGTGGAACATTTTCCACTTTGGGTAGTAGGCTAGGTATTTTGTTAATCTCAACAGCGTAGTTGGAACCTTATCCAATCTTGGACATTGCAAGAAATACAAAAAAGGTTAACACATAAAACTAGTAAATAGTGAATAACAAAATGATTAAAAAACTTTTTTAAACAAATAAAACCATATAGTCATGAGACTAAAAAATTAATAAAACCAAAAACAACAAAAATGCACAAACAATAAAAATAATTAAAGGCAAGATAAGCTAAGGTTCTTACCAACATCAAGAGCAATATGTTGCAACCAATAAATCATGTCTTTGGCCATCCCATGCATAAACTCAATTTTGTCATGAACCTCCAACCATGGTTTCATGTAAAATGTAGAGGTTGAAGCACCTAGTCAAAGTTTAGGAACTACAACAAACATGACCATAGTCTAATGATTAAAATTAGGTTCAAACAGAAAACTACAAAATGAAACATATAAAACAAAATTCATAACTACTAGGAAGATCATCTAGGATGATAATGGGAGATTCACCTAGCTATGAACCTTTGAATAGGGTAGAAAGGGCATCTAATGTGGCATTGGATAGTCCCTCATTCTCATGCAATTGTCATGCCTCCTCCTCTAGGTGTTTTTGTTTCACCTTTACTACCTTTGCCTAGGTTGTTGCTTACCTTAAAGAACAAGAAAGACAAAATGTGGAACAAATTAGCATAGTTTTCCTAAAACAAAATAAAAACATGGCCATATGACAAAAAAAATGCAAAATAACTCAAACAAAAATAAAAACAAGTAGAATGTACCCACAACAACATGATGTTATTGGCCAAGTGTAACAATGAGGCTCCTCTTTAAAGGCTTCTCAACAATTGGTGTTGTCTTCTCAACCACAGGCCTCTTTAACTTTGCTCTTATTGATCCATCATCCTCAACACATAACTTCATGGCCTTTTTAGAATTACCATGAGGAACTTGGATTTTAACCCCCATGCTATCAACGGAAGGAGAACACATACCACTAAAGTACTCAGTGGTAATAGATGAAAATTCCCCAACATCGTTTGATGGGTTTTAAGCCTACATGGTTTAAAAAAATGTGTTTCATCCAAGGCTTAGAGCATTGGGATGGATATTGACTTCCTCATCATTTATCCTTTTTCACCACTAGGAACTCCATGAACCTCCTTAGATATGCTACAATAAATGCAAAATGCTTGTGGCATATTGTCTTAAGGTTATCCCAAAGTTTTAGGACCTCTCGTCGTAGCATGGAAACTAGTGAGCAACTGAGTTGAATTGAGCACCTTCGATGAGGACCCTTTCCATGGTCCATTCCTATTCAATGCCTAGGATATTATTCTATGATAACAACTTTAAGAATGCCTAGGAACTAAACNTTTTATACAATGTTAACATTTTCTAGTTATATAGTTGTCAATCATCTAGGCTTTAATTGTTTGGCTTGTTTTATTAGCATGTCTATCAGTTTTATTTTAATTTATTATTTTTATTATATTTTATTTTAAATGATGTGCCTATGCCAAAGCTAATGGGCTATTTTTGCTATGTTGTAGGGTTTGAACCATCATTCACTATTGCTATGATCACTTCAAGATGTGCTATGGAGATAATTGTCCTCGAGTTTGGTTATGTGAATTTAGCCTAGAATTGGTTGTCTTGCCAAGCATCTAAAGACATTAAAGTGAGTATTTCCAATGCAATTTTCCTTGATTTATTCATGGCTCCTAGCCCAACCATATCTACCCCAAAGATGATGGATGTCACCAACTCCNGAAATACTCACTTTAATGTCTTTAGATGCTTGGCAAGACAACCAATTCTAGGCTAAATTCACATAACCAAACTCGAGGACAATTATCTCCATAGCACATCTTGAAGTGATCATAGCAATAGTGAATGATGGTTCAAACCCTACAACATAGCAAAAATAGCCCATTAGCTTTGGCATAGGCACATCATTTAAAATAAAATATAATAAAAATAATAAATTAAAATAAAACTGATAGACATGCTAATAAAACAAGCCAAACAATTAAAGCCTAGATGATTGACAACTATATAACTAGAAAATGTTAACATTGTATAAATAAAAACAAAATAAAAATAAAATTTTTTACTTACTTACTAGGTGAAAGCAATGTGGGAATCTTAAGTGGTATATGTGTCTATGAATCCAATTCAAGGATACCCCACCAACTATGAGCTATCCTGTTAGCTAAGCACCTATGATAGGGCTAGGAATAAGGTGAGGTATACCTACCAAGGTCAATCTTGAGCTGCTCCATCACTATGAGCCTCACTACTTGGCTTTTGGCCAAGACCTCTAGTACTATTTAGGCCAAGGGTAAAATTTGATCATTCTTGATCAACCCTTGGCCATCTACCTTATACCTATAATCATGCCAATCCAAAAAAAAATCCTTAAACCCAAGTGGCCTAATGAAATCAATAGGTAAACCAAAAATCTTAAAATTACACTTACCCTTGCAAACAATAGATGGTGTCAACAGAATTTTGGAATAAGATGTTGACATGTTGATGAATGAGAAACATATTTTTGGCATTTTATTGGATAAACTTAGGCATGTTCCAAATTTTGGAGAATTTATAGGTGTCTAGTGTACATGCCATTGAATTTTTCACCTTCAACATGGATGTCAAGATCATCAAGTATGAACTTGATAATCACGCTAACAAAATGAGGCAGCAGGGTCTCCATGATGATAGCCATCATGTCCAGTGCCAAGTGTGACCATACCTTCAGTGTGATCACACAGAAAGGCTATGAACTTCTTGGCCCTCAGCCTGAACCAAAGGAAGGTGCAATCCAACATTGTATCAATAGGTGGAATGTTGGACCCTCATGTGTGTACGCAACACAATAGGATAACAAGGTCAATTACCACCAACATAGGCTTAAAGAAGATCCTGCCCAACCCAATGATAATAGTTACAATATTATATGACCATAACAAAAATTTAACAACCATTAAACAAAAAATTATTGGCATATTATCAATGTTTTTACACAAGACCAAATAACAAAATTCATAATTCTCAACCATTAAAACCAAAGCAAGAGTTAACCAATAATTAAGAAAAAACAAAATAGCCCATTAACACTAATGGTAGTTTCATAGTGGAAATACACATAAAAATTACACAAATTTTCTGCAAAAAATGTAAAACACTATCAGAACTAGCCTATACCAAAATTTAACCTACCAAAATAGTTGTAAAATTCTAACTTGAATTTGATGAGATTTTAACTAGAAATCCTAGATTATGGTGAAATAGCTATAGTAAAGCTCTATGAAATCTAGGTAAAAATTTCAAAAAATTCAAAAGTTTATTGGAAATCAACACACAATGTGTAAATAACCCATAGAGGCCTAAATTGTGCAAAGTAAAATACCAAAAATAGATCAATGCTACCTTTATAAGACTAGGAGGTTTGCAATTTCAATAGCTAAAACTACAATTGTATAGGGTAATTCATATGCATAAAAAATGATAAAATTTTATTAAAATTTTTTTCTAAGTCTACGTATTGCACATACATGAAATTTAACAAAAACATGATATCAAGTTATAATTTTAGTCCTAGAAAAAATTTACATAATAGCCTAAAGCCACTTTGAAATTTTGTGAAAAAAAAAACAAGTTAGTAGAAAAATAGCTACAGTGAAAGCATTGAAAAAATATATATAAAAAGTTTTCAAAAAATTTTCAAACTAATGTCAAATCCTCCTACACAGCCCTGAGGATTCCTAGGAAGCTAGGACGTTGGTAGAAAAATTCATTCAAGTATCAATGCTACCATTTTTAGATGGGTAAAAGTAGTAAAAAAAAACTAAAAAACCACCATGCACTGACTTATCAAAAAATTCATAAAATATTAATCATAAGTTAGAAATTAGTGATTCAACCACTAGTTTGATCACTAGAAAATAAACAGTGACCCCATAACCTTAGAAATTAGAAATTCTATGCCATTTTCCTATACAAAAATTAGAAAATTGGCATATTTTATTGACTAAAAATAGTAGAAAATGCATAGAAAAATGCAAAACAAAAATAAAAATTCACAACTTGATATATGCTAGTCCAAAGACCAAAATAATGCAATAAACACATGATCATAACCCAAATACAATGTTTAAATGATTTAGAATCAAAATCCATCCACCCTACAAGCCAACACAAAAACACCTAGGTTCTAGGCTAGAAATGCATCAAAATGGCCAAGAAAGGGGTGCACAGTAGATGGGCCTCCTCCAAGCAAAGGCTATGGTAGATTGGAGAGTCCCCTAGTAGTAGTGTCTACCTCTTCTAGGGTTGGGTTCTTGCTTGTGGATGCTTTCATCTTGGACATTTTGGATAGGTTGATGCAAAATAGCTCCAATTATTCTTCACCTTCCTTGCAAATATGCTAGTTCTTGATGAATTTTGGCAAAACCATGCTAACTATGGCTGGGATTGAAGAAAAACTTAATGTAGAAGTCTTGATGATATGTGTTTCTTAGAGGAGATGGGTTGAGAAAATAGATTTTGGTAAAATTATAATGTTGGAAGTATTACTACACTCATGCATTGGAAATCTAAGGACCTTGCCCAAAACAGTCATACAACTCTCACATAACTCCATGTTCATAATTGAAAAGTGGAAACTATGTTGGGTTAGTGTAAAAATTAATGTATAATAATAATTCAAATTTGGATGGGGTCCACTTGGAACCTCCAAAATAAACCAATAAAAATCCTAATACATTAGGATTTAATCCTTTCAATAAGAACTACACTAGGATTAATTCCTAAATAAGCCTTGGAATGGATTCCAACTACTACCAAATCTCACCTCCTAGACATCCATCCATAATATGTTGAAGCCAATAAATCCTCATGCCAAAATTTGAAACCAAATGTTAAAATTAGAAGATCCCAAGCACCAAGGAAAGTCAAAACTCATACAAAATAAGTTATTTTTAGGAAACTAGGTTGGCCAAGAGTACAACTATGCTAACCAATATAGTTCTAGGGAGAATGGGAATTCTCAATATTAACCAAGCTTTCAGTTGACTCTAAAATGTTCACACCAAGTCCCAAACCATAGACAGAGCCTTTGATAGTTGTAGAACCTTCTAAAACCTACTAAAAAATGTCAAAATCCTTGATATTTGAGGAACCATGCTAGAGGATACTAGAACTATGCTAGCTAGTGTAGTCCTAGCATAGTTTGCTAAGGTTGATCATTAATAGAACAATAAAGCCCCAAATAACCTTCAAAGTGTCATATCTTAACATTCACACCACCTTAGAGTCTCTAGTAACCTTGAAATGCTAAACAACAAAGCAAAAAGAGTCAAAATTTATCTTAACCTAAGAACTACATTGGGGAAATCTAGAACTATGCTGGCTAGTATAGTCCCAACATAGTTTCTATAGGAAAACCTAATAATAGGTCATTAACATGTTAAATTGACCTTTGAGTACATCATCCTAACTGCAAAACCTTCTTGGAGTCTTCAAAAATCACAAAACCCTGGAAACTGAGCTAAAAATACCTAGAATTCATCATCTTCTCCATAACCACACTAGGAATACATTGGCCAACATAGTTTAGGGGGGGATGTTCATATAAAGATTCCAATGACCTTTCAAATATATAAGTTTAATCCTAAAAATTGGCCATTAACATCAGTAATCCTAGGAACCCAAAATATTAGTTGATCGAACACAAAAACTAACCATAAGCTAACATTCACACTAAGGTACACTAGAACTATGTTGGACAACATGCTTCTAGTGTAGTTCTAATTATAATGATAGTTTAATCTCATCACAACACTCCAGATGACCTAAAGCTTGATTAGGGAAGCATATGATCTTAAAACCCTAGAGCTACCTACCATTTGGCTTTATTTTAACCATGAAAATATCATGTTTTAGCAAGCCATGCTAGGGTCACCTTGAACTATGCTGGCCAATGTAGTTCTAGATGGATTATTTTAAACTTCACTTTCAATGACCTATTTTTTCCTTCAAATGATTGGTTTATAATCTTGATGTCCCTACACTATCCTAGGAATCTAATGAAACAAAAAATTCAAACCTAGGACATAATAAATCAACTTTTTTCATGGAACTAAATTGGAACAACACTAGCCAACATAGTTCCAACATAGTCTTTAGTCATTGATAGCATTTCAAGCTTCCAGAGGGTCAAACCAATGTCAAATTTGACCAATCTTCACTCCCAATCCATTGCACTATCAATTCAAACCAGTAGAACTCTAGAACTCATCATAACAACTCTTGTAACTCACGTTTTGTCAAGAATCATGCTAGGGGCTACCAAAACCAAGCTATCTAGTGTGGTTATAGTGTATTTACAAAAGGAGATCTTGTTATTGCCTTCAAATAGCCTCAAAATGACATCCATAAGTGTTCAAACTCCGTCATCAATCCTATAGCCGCTCACTATGGCTTTCTAAGGCCTAAAATGAGTAAAATGCAATCCTAATTAATCCATATTGACTATGTTTCACCTATGTCTTCCTCTTTGAAAGGTTTGACCTTCTTCTATTTATATTTGATGTATTTTGACCTTTTTATACATTGTTGACCTTTGTTTTTAGAACATTTGGTGTTATTTGATCTCATTTTCATCATTTTAGCATCATTTGGCCTTAACTTCATTAAATGTTTCTATCATTTGGCATTATTTGACCTTATTTGTCTTGTTTTGGCATTAATCAATATCATTGGACATCTAAATAACCTTGTTTGATCATCTAGGACATCATTTGATGGGTTTTGACCATCATTTCAGCTTCATTCAACTTAATTTGTCATCATTTGGCTTTATTCCAAATTAGTTGGTCTTTGGTTTACCTTAGTTAGTTTTCCTTTTCTTTTATGGCCTTTGTTCACCATGCTTTTACCTTTTTATAAATCATATAATGGGAATTGACCATCATTAGTCCATCATTTGGCCTTATTTGACCATCATTTAGTTTTCATGTCACTTCATTCCTTGCCATTTTCCCTTTAGTGTATGTTATCTATCTTAAATCCCCTCTCATGACCTCAATTGACGATGTTTTAACCTTGATTGACATCACCCGGCTGATCATGAACCTCGTCATCATCAATATAGAACCTGGTGACAAGCACACGCTATCAGCACTCAGCCAAGTATGGCTGACGTTGCACAACCAAGCAAAGCAAAGATGTGAAACTCACCCGCCAACATAATAGACGGTCCCTTGTGGGTTTTGAAAGTACGTTGCCATGTGGTGCGCAAGATACAACATGTTGTATGGGTGATAACACTGGTATTCTAGCATATCCCAGATCCAAGCTAAATGCCTCAACCTTGTTGAGTGTTGGTTAGATCCTTCTCCCGACCTGCTTGTGGTCACATCATTAGAAAGGTATCTCAGGATGCCCCGATTTGTCCCTGGTAGTATGGCCTCTATTATGTTGGATGCCTGTGCTTCATCTAAGGAGAACCAAACCATGAGACTAAAATGGCTAAGAAGGAATTGCAAGAAGTCTCATGCCCCATCCTTGAACCAAACAGCTTGCTCTCCCAAACTTATCGGGGGAGGAGGAACGTTGGCCATAGGTCTGCTCACATGACATAGGACCCCTTCAAGGTCCAAAATGATTAGCCTAGACATTGGCCCTACCATGCACGATGAAAATAGTAAATATTGACATCAAATTTAAATGCAATGCATGCGCAACATAGCAGTGCTTAGTAGGACATGAATGTAGCATAACATAACCCCTTATTCACCATAGCGTAGTAAAGATGCGAAAGCCTAGCGTAGCAAGAACATGCAAGTAGCTTAGCATAGCAGCAAAATAACTAACGAAATACTTGAACAAAAACATGCACTGCGGTGCTACATTACACATAACCAAATCCTCCCAAGGGTTTTACGCTACGTCATGCCAAGGTCAAGAAACTTAAAGGGCCTTGACCCCTCAGTCATGACAACCGTGGTGGCAGCAACGACCTTGCATGCAATCGCAATGAGACCCTTGCACAATAGCCATGACCAAAAGAAAAAGAGGCCATGGAAACACAAAAGCTCAAATAACACTACCACAGAAAATACAAATAGAAAAACAAATGAGATGCAAAACTAGAGTAGAAAGCAGTAGAAGGTGCAAGATGAAAAGGGTAAAGGAGATATGAAAACTCACTGAGTCAACGGTGTGCTCTCCCACACCGGAACACTCACTTGTGGCCCACACCTCAGGATCTTTCTTGCCTCCCCAACCTTCGCAAGCACCAACTAAGTTTTAGGAGCCATGGCCATGCTTGCAGATTTACAACCTTCACTTTAGAAATTTGCCTCGCTAATCGATTAGCACAATTGCTCCGCATTCCAAAATCTCCGAGTGCTTTGATGAGGATTCTATGCTTTTATGGTGAAAATTTTGAAATTACTAGGATTCAATTACTATTTATGGTAGTAGTGGAAAAATGAGGAAACTTTCTCTCTCTCTCTCTAATTAATGCAGAGTGTGGTGTGCAGCATAGCATGGTCGCCATGGCATCATGACACTATTAGCATTTAAACCTTGACATGCTTCAAGCCAATTACTCACCTTCCTGAAAACAAGAAAAAATAATATAAAAATATTTTTTTTTGATTAAAGGTCCAAAAATACCTTAAACTAATAATCCTAGCATAGTTGCGCTCCTCAGGACCCAAAAAATAGTAATTCCGACCCATAACGTTTGTGGTCCGCAGTGACATTAAACTAACTACACCCTTACATCAGCAGTTACCTCATACGACTCGACATAGGTAGTAGCGTATTTCCTAATAGTTTCATGTCTTCATTCCTACACTGGCAGTTCAATACCCCTAGTACTCGTAATTTTATTCTTTTCACCATTATTTTGCATATCAAGATTTTTCATGTTGCAATATTGCAGTTCAAGATGACACTAAACTAGTAGTTTGGCATTCGCATATCAATGGTTACACAACTTCGCACTTCACATCAACAATTTACATATCTCTAACAATTCTAGACTCTTGTGCCTTGGTGATCCGCCATGACCTTAAACTAGTAAACTCCCAATCTTTACATCGCCTTGCTTAGTAAGTCACATCTCAGTGTTACTTTGTAGATTTACATTTCACACAATCTTTGATGACCCTTACCCAGGCTTTCATCTTATGATGGCAGGTCAAGCAAGAGATGGAAACCCGGCATGCCCTTTTCATGCCTCTAATGTTAGCATGGCTGCAAGGCAAGCTTGTGAGATAGTTGAACCCTAACATGATTAACTGGGGTTGACTATGATTAACACTATAGCAACCTTACAAACACCTCTGGATTAGCCCATACACCTAGTCCATGCCCTAGATTTAGAGGCTGAGGATGTAACCGAGGATCCTCTTGTCAAGATACCCATAACCAGGTCAAAAAGGGAGGTAAAGAAATTAAGACTTAGCTCCCTCCTAGACATACAAATACATGAGAGCATAGTTAAAACTTTGCAGGATCACATCAATGTCTTCGCATGGTCATACGGTGACATGCCATGTCTGGATCTGTGGCTGATTTAGCATAACATCGTCGTAGACCCACATGTAAGGGTAGTCAAGCAAAAGGCACATAAGATTAAGCCAAAAATCGCACTAGCCATGACGGATGAAATCACTAAGTTATACCAAGTAGGTTTCATCCATGTGGTCGACTATTCAGAGTGGGTGTCCAACATCGTTGTGGTTTCGAAGAAAGCAGGAGAAATACGAATCTGTATAGACTTTCGAGACTTGAACAAGGTAACAATCAAAGACAACTTCCCACTTCCAAGCATCAATCAACTCATTGACACCACAGCTAGTCATGCTTTACTATCCTTCATGGATGGCTTCTTCGGATACAACCAAATCTGCATCAACCCAAAGCACCAGCTGTCGACAACCTTCATGACTCCATGGGGAACATTCTGTTATACCATGATGTCTTTTAGGCTCAAGAATGCTGGAGCAACCTAACAATGAGCCATGACCTACATTTTTAGCAGCTAAATCCTAGAAACGTTAAACAATTATGTGGATGATATAGCGGTTAAGTCCAAAGAGGCAGCCCACCACCCACGCGATCTAGAGTTAGTTCTCAAGTGCTGCCAAAGGCACGATTTACATCTTAATCCTAAGAAGTGTGTCTTCGGG
>MNCI01004186.1:101517-131603 GCA_015680685.1 Gnetum montanum | reverse complement strand
CTTGTAATTGTATACTCGTGTACCATACTTCAGTAATACATACCCAAACATTCTCTCAAAAAAAAAACTTTGAAGGTTAGTTCTCTCCTTGACCAACAGACACAGAGTGACATACTTTGAGTGCTCCAAAATAACATTATAGTATTTGCATGGTCATATGAAGACATGCTGGGTTTAGACTTGAGACTAATACAACACAAAATAGTTTTAGACCCGCATATCAAAGCATTTAAATAGAAAGCATAGAAGATTAAGCCCAAAATCATGCTAGTAGTGCATGATGAAATCACTAATCTGTATCAGGTTGGTTTCATTTACATGGTCGATTATTCAGACTAGATGTTGAACATTGTAGTCATCTCTAAGAAAACAGGAGGAATACACATCTGTATAGACTTCCGTGATCTAAACAAGGCAACAATTAACAACAACTTCTCTTTACCGAGTATCAACCAACTTATCGATACAATAGCTAGTCATGCATTACTATCCTTTATGGATGGGTTTTTGGGCTATAATCAAATTTGTATCAATCCAGAACATCAACTAACTACAACTTTTATGACCCCCTAGGGAACTTTCTATTACACCATGATGCCTTTCAGGTTAAAAATAGCTGGAGCAACTTATTAGAGTGCCATGACATATATCTTTAGTGATTACCTCTTAGAGAGATTGAACGACTACATAGACAATTAAATCTAAGAAGTCGGAAGATCACCCAGAAGACCTAGAGTTAATCCTTAAATGATGTCTTAGGCATGACCTATGAATCAACCCAAGAAAATGTGTCTTTGGAGTCAAAATTGGATGCATGTCAGGGTTTGTGGTATCAGAGACTAGCATACGAGTTGACCCTAACAATGTTAAAGCCATCATTAACCTAGCACCACCTACAAACCTCAAAGAACTACATGGATTGCAGGGTAGGTTGCAATTTATCACATGATTCATCTCGAGGTTAACAGACAAATTACGTCCTATGTAGTATCTGCTCAAGAAATGGGTTAACTTCAAATGGACTGAAGACTGCCAGCATGCATTTGATGACCTACAGAAAGAGCTGTTACATTTTCCAATGATTTTCCCACCACAAAGGGATCAACCTTTCTATATCTACCCGGTAAGCTTAGATGCATCTATAGCTACGTTGTTGTATGAAACAAGGTACAATGAGGTAGAGCATAACTGTTTGGCATTGGTGTTTACACTAAAAAATGTAGACACTATTTTTTCCATAGCCAAGTCAACATAATTTGCAAGAACAACATTCTATGGGCTATCACAAACAATTTATATGAGAGCAGTAGGATAGCCTGCTGGAAGGCCATCACAGGGGAATTTGACTTGCACTACATTAGCCAATCGTCCACGAAAGGCCAGACCATAGTTGACCAGCTTGTAACATCACCTATTAATGATCAAGCCGCGATAGAGCCCTAGTTTCCTAATGAAGAGATACATAGTTTAAGCCCTATATCAATAGGCCTCGAAGCAACATTATACTTCGATGGAGCTTCAACTACCAGAGGCAGTAGTGCCACCACTATCATTACACTCTCCCCTGAAGATGTTCACCCACTAGCTTACCGCCTAGCATTTCCTTGTACGAACAATGTGGTAGAGTACAAGGGGCTCCTCAGGGGATTATTAACAGCCAAGGAACTCAACGTTCAACACCTAGCAATCTAAGGTGATTCGATGCGCATCATCAATCAAATCACAGGGGTCTATGCCTACAAAGCTATGTATCTGCAGTCCTATTACGATATGGCTAAAGATCTCCTGAGATAATTCATGACAACCAACATCCAACATGTGCTGCATAATGAGAACATTGTAGCTGATGCACTAGCCACACTAGCTTTAAATGTGCCATCACATTTGTTTGCCACCTTGCTTATCTTAATGACAGAATGTATAGAAGCTGTCATTCAAGTGGTGCAAATCTCTACTTTAAGCATGGGGAGAACACCAAAATGGTATGATAACATTAAAACCTACCTTCTGCATGGCGAACCACCACACGAGTTAACACCTGCACAAAAAGACATAATCCGCAAGCATGCCAAGCAATACGTCATCATCAAAATTAGTACTCTATGTAGACATTCTTTTGATAGGGTATTGCTAACCTACATTAATAATGACCAAGCATAAAGAATAGTTAGCGAAGTCCATGAAGGACTATGCGGAGGACACATAGCCCTACGAGCCATGGCCGCTAAAATTAGATCCACTTCAGATGGTCCTCTCCATGGTTATAAATAAGACTCAACATAATGACTCCAAGATCATGGATTTAGACTCAGTAGAGGAGAAACGCATCCAGACACTAGAGAACATCGAAAGATATCAAGACAGGTAGAAATGGAAGCATCATCACAACCTGCATCAACGACCAATCAAGAAAGGAGACTTAGTTCTCAAAGCCATTTGTGAACTAGTGAGCAAATTCTCTGCAAGCTGGGAAGGCCTTTACCTAGTCATCAATGCATACGGCAACAGAGCATTCAAGCTAGCAGACATCAATGGCAACAAACTCCCGAATCTGGTGAATCATATGTACCTGAAGTGGTACCACATCTAGACATCAGCTCAGCTCAAATGCAAGGTAACAAACATCTACTACGATGTAAAACTGGCAATGTTATACATGTCCACTACGATGTAAGACTAGCATTTCTTGCACGCGTCCGCCACGAGGCTAAACTAGCAAAGTTTTCGACCATCAACCATGACATGAAACTGGCAAGGTAAGCATCCATCTGCTGTGACATTAAACTAGCATAGACTTGTCCCTGGGTCACGACACAAAATTGACATCCACAACATAGTCTACTGGGACCATAAACTAGCTCTTCCACCATCTGCTATGACGTGAAACTAGCACGCTTTAGTCTGCCCAGACTTTAAACTGAGACCACGGTCTGCTGAGACTTAAAACCAGCAACAATAGTCCACCAGGACTTAAAAATGGAATTTTTCAATAGACAATCCATGAAACAAGTGAGCATGATCATTCTTTCATGGCATTTCTACCAAACGAAATGGGTAGGGCATTGGAATAGACACAACGCTGCTACCCTACTGGCATCCTATTGATTCCTCGGATATGCCGAAGGGCATACTACTAACCCCTCAGAGATGTTGCTATGATAGCCACTCTGTAGTTGCAACTCTTGGGATCAACTTTTCCGCTTGGGGCCCCAAGGAAGCTGTGGTCACCCATAGCCTTGGTAGCCTCCACCTGCCACCGCTACCAAACTCTGGTTTAGTAGATTCATCTAACTAGTTCTTTGCACAGTTGATTGGATAAGATGAATCTGGCTATTGACAGTGAACTTTTGAACCGTGACATCAACAAAGGGACCCTTGCCTCTTGCTACAGTCCCTTCTCCTTGGCTTGCACTCTCCCTTTTCACTTCGTATGGCACTTGCTTCAACAACCTTCCTAACGATTAGGATGATTGCTTTTGCTTTCTGTTCTCTGTTATGTTTTGTAGGTTACTTGCTATGATAGCATTGTTCAAGAATGCATTCACTAGGAGGCGAGGCGTCACAACATTCTGAGGTGGCTGCTCAAACTAGCCTAACTACTTGGGAGTGCAAACCCTACCTTTCCCTTCATCAGACACCTTATTCCACTTTCTCCTTCCCTTATCCTTACAACCACCTTTACCCTCTTCTTCTATTTGTACAGGATGTGAGCATACAACCAATTCTTTCACACCATCATGTCTATGAATTGGCATAATGCAACATGCCTCATGAAATGTAAGTTGCAAAATAAAAAAGACAATCAATGCTAGGCAAAATGGATGAAACACAACTCATCCTAGCCATACGGGCGTAACATAACTCATCCGTGCAAATTCTGCATGTATAGTATAGCAGTGTAACCTCTTAGGAAAACACCCGTGAGAAGATGCCTAATAGCATATTTGCAAAGGTTTCCTGCTCATATGCTTGAGTCTTTCCCGAACCTCCCTCCCCCACTACCATAAATCCCTCTTATGCTCCTTACGCTCCCAACCTTTACACTTCCAGGTTTGACAGAGTGACATCTAAGCAGTTGTTGATGGACGCTATTGGTGTCTTTATCTCTACGGTGTTTCGTATTCTTTGTCGACATCTTTCAGGTAAGCCTTCTAAAGGTCAACAAAGATGGGCCATTGAAACACCATGAAATTTTGAGGCCTGAACAGTTTAGCAAAATCTTATGGCTCAGGCAAGGATTTGCGACAAGTTGCAGCTCAGCAAGTTCCCTTTTTGACTAAGGGCCTGTTACACAATGCTATGCAGTGTAGCATAATAGACTCTAGAAGATAGAACAAGACAAGGGGTGTGCAGCGATTGAAAAGGTCAACAGCTGGAAAACACCAAGGGGTTGGCGGGCGTGACAGTTTCAACCCCATACCCACGGGAGGACCGTGCTGGATGTGTGTAGATACGGGGTGCCATGAACGGTCTGGTCAATTAGATAGGGACTTAATCAACATCTATATAGCCTTTTGTAACATATATATTCTTGGGAT
This sequence comes from Gnetum montanum, assembly GCA_015680685.1. NCBI lineage: Eukaryota > Viridiplantae > Streptophyta > Gnetopsida > Gnetales > Gnetaceae > Gnetum > Gnetum montanum. The sequence goes on along the minus strand of MNCI01004186.1, from coordinate 127,065 downwards.
AGGAATGGAAATGCAAAGTAATGCTTGAAAGTAAATAAAGTAGGAAAAGTAGTGTAGAATGCCACAAAAAGTAGGAAACGAAATAAAATATAGTTAGGAAAATGCATTACTCTGAAGCTACAAGCTTGCTCTGTCAGGGAGGATACAGTTAGTTGCATAGTGTGACAAAGTGTAGAGATCCCGAGAGTAACCAGGACATGTGGAGCAAGACAGATAGTGCACTTGGGTGTAGCCTTGGGCGCTGACAATGCAAGAATTCTACCAAGGTGGTAGAAGGGGAATGGGACAATATGCCAGCTGAAAATGCCAACTATTTGTGGTGTCAAATAAAAAGCTTACAATGTTCAATGTTACAATGTGCTGAAAAGAGGACTTGAGTGCCAGAGGGAGGAAAAGTCAAAGACTCTGGAAAATCTTCCAACTTTTCGAATGCTACTTGTTAGGAAAAATTTGAACCTTTTGAGTGTTGTTTTCCATAAAATTCCCAATAGCCAAAGATAGTCCCACCTTTTGAGCACTACTCATCGGGGTATTTATAGGGTCAAGGACACGTGAAAGGGATAGTTTGGATGCTACATGCCCCAGGCCCATGTTGACTTGCTGGCACTACACGTGCTGCGTGTGACCGTTGGACCTGCAAGACCGTTGTAATGTGGACTTGCTATGCCATAACTATAAACCTACATGTCGTAATTGCATCGTCAGCATCTAGAGACATGTGCCAATGGTTTAATTAGATGAAGTACATTGATGTCGCACAACCACCTGCATGCCTTGCTGTGCTTTGTAGCGTAGCATGCTTGGCGTAGCGTGGCATCTTTTCATGCATTCTACTGCATGTGTGTTGTATGCTTGCTATGCTACATAGCATAGCATAGCATAGCAACTGGCCTTAGTCGCAAAAAATTTGTTCATTTACAAATTTTTCTTCCGTGAGACTTGACTTTCTGATTCTGCTATTTGAACTACCTTCTATCTCTTCTACAGGATTGCTACACCTCGCTGCGCCTTGTAGCTCAGTGTAGCATAGTAGCAGACATGGTCCGCTACTTCCTAATGGAAAGGGATATTGTTGAAGGGTTGTGAGGAACTGGCAGTGAAGCTATTGCCATGCTACGCTACATCATGTGGCATAGCATAGCGTGGCACTTCGTTATGCAATTGTCTTCTGAAGCTTGCTATGCTACATAGTGAGGCATAGCATAGCGTAGCAGACTTCGTCGCGTAGAAAACTTTCTAAACTATTTTGTGCATCCAGAATGCTATTACCAACTCTATGCACTATTTTTGAGCAACCTCTTGTAGGACAATTGTTTACTTTGTGGGATGAGTTGCGTTACATCTATGAAAGGTTTTTACCTACCTACAATGGCTTTCCATATGGCAAGTTGCGTTACGCATGTAATGGAATTTGCACTTTGAAGTAGCTTAGCTAGTCGAGGCACTCCCTTCACGATGCTGTAGCATTTGCTACTATGGAGAGCCATGTCTGCAGGGGAAAAGCTCTTGCTAACTATTGGCATTGTTGAAGCTATTGGACATCGTTGCTAGTGTACGATGTCCAAAGTAGGAAGGCCAGCAATGTCCTTGACAGTACTAGCATTGGGGGAGCTAGTCTATGAGATGCCAGGAGCTGTTGTAGGTGCAGATGCTCTAGAATCCCTGCCAGGGGTTTGCATTCCTAGCTTAGCCATGGGATCAGCTGCCATATAGCTAACACCGTGCAAGCCTAGGCATTGGCAGGGAGCTGGAGTAACACTATTGTGGCTGGGCCACAATGCTGCTGGAAATCCAAATGTGGGAGCTAGCCCAAGAACCACCATCAGGGTGATGGACCGTGGTGACAGTAGGTTCAGAGGGCCAGTGTGATGCCATACGACATCTTCGGAGGGTCAGCATGATGCCAAGGGTGGCGGCATTAAATATGTTTCGGACCATGTTCTCAGTGTGTTATGAACCGCGTTCTAGGGCTACGATGTCCCACCCATATGTTAGCATCGCGTCCACTCGTTCAATATGTATCTGGTGTTGGTGCATGGTAGAGATGTGACATAAACCCAGTTTAAGGTCCTGGTAGACTGTGTGCTAGTTTAAGGTCCCAGCAAACCATACATGCTAATTTATCATTGTAGCAGATGATTGCCTCCAGTTTAATGTCATAGCAGATGCTGCTCGATGCCACTAGTTTACCGTCATTGTGACCGTTGCTTAGTGTTGTTGTTAGTTTATCATCATAGCGGATGGTTGCCACCAGTTTAATGTCATAGCGGACGCTAATTGATGCTGCTAGTTTATCATCATTGATGATGCTACTTAGTGATGTTGCCAGTTTATCATCATAGCGGACAGTGCTTATTGTTTCCATTGTCCTTTAGATGTAGTACAGCTTGAGATATGAGTGATTCACCAGGATGAAGAACTCATTGCCATCCATGTTCACCAGTTTGAAGACTCCATTCCTAAAGGCTTTAGTGACCATGTAAGGGCCTTCCCAGTTGGCTGAGAATTTGCTTACGTGCTTGTGGATGCCCTTGAGGATGAGATCTTCCTTCTGCACTGGTTGTCGATGCGAGTCTGCATGGTGCTTCTGCTACTACTTACTTTGGTAGTGCTCGATGCATCTCAGCACTCGTTGTTCTGGGCTTCGTTCATGACATCCATGAGGATCATCCGAAGTGATGGTACCTGCAACTCAAGAGGCAACACAACTTCAAATCCGTAAACAAGACTATAAGGGATCTTACTCATTGAAATTTTGCACATCGTTCTATAGGCCTAGAGGACGTAGAGGATTTGTTTGTGCCACCACCTCTTGGTATTGCTGAGCATTCACCTCAACAAGTTGATGATGGACTTATTTGTAGCCTCCGCTTGCCCATTTGCCTATGGATAATATGGAGAAGAAAATGATTGTTTAATGCCTAGATTGCTATAGAAGGTTCAGATTTTCGTACTGCTGAACTATGGCCCATCATTGGTCACAATAGTCATTGGAAGCCCAAACCTTGTTACGATTATGTCAAGGATGAAATGGCAGATCTGCTAAGACGTCGTTTTCCTCAAGGGAATAGCTTCCACCCACTTGGTAAAGTACTTAGTGGTGATTATAATGAAGCTATGCCCTGTGGAGGACTTGAGCATGATAGGCGCTATGAGGTCTAATCCCCATCATTGGAAGGGCCACGTGATTTGTGTTGGGTGTAGGTCTATGGGCAAAACATGTATGATATTTGCATATCTCTGGCATGTGTCACATGTCTTGACTTTTGACAGGTAGTCACATTCCATGTGGGGCTAGTAGTACCCTAGGCGTCTGATTGTTTGGCAGCCATAGCCCTAGGTGCTATGTGTCCACCACATAACCCCTCATGTACTTCATTAACTACCTTCTGCGCTTGCTCACCACCCACGCATGCCAGCAATATCCCATCATAAGAACTTTTGCATAGGGCATCATTTCCCATGAACATGTATTTTTGGGCACACTTACAAATTGCATCCCTCTGGGTAGATGTCAATCCTCTAGGGGGTTCGCCATGCTTTCGATAAGTTTTGACTTTGGCATACCATTCTTGGGTATCTGCAGCACTGACAGATGCCACGTGTTCCACCTAAGTGATAGGCTCTGTGCATTCTATGATCAAGGTTGGCAGGTTTTCCAAGGAATGTGATGGAATGTTTAACACAAGGATAGCTAAGGCATCTGCCATGGTGTTTTCATTACATGGCATGTGTTGCACATCTGTGGTTGCAAATTGCTTAAGCAAGACTTTCGCTAGGTCGCAGTAGGGTTGCAGGTGCATAGCTTTGTAGGCATAGACCTCGATGATTTGATTCATGACTAGTTGTGAATCTCCCCAAATTGCCAGGTGTTGTATGCATAGATCTCAGGTAATTAAGAGGCCTCTAAGCAGCCCCTCATATTCTACCATGTTGTTGGTTCAGGGGAACATAAATCGATAAGCGGATGGATGCATTTTCCCAGAAGGGAACATGATTATAGCAGCAACGCTACCTCCTTGTGTAGTTGAGGCACCGTCGAAATGTAAGGTGGCTTTTAAATGCGACGAGATGATGTTGACATTACTAACATATTCATCCAGGAATTCGGGGTCATTAGTTGCCTAGTTGTTGACTGGCAAGGCCGTGAGTTGGGTCACTATGGCTTGACCCTTTGTCGATGATTGACTTACATAATGTAAATCAAACTCCATGTTTATTGCCTTCCATTGGGCTATCTTGCTACTTTCGTATAGGTTGTTAGTAATAGCCTGGAGTATATTACTTTTGCAAATGATGTTGGTTGTACTATGAAATAGGTAATGTCGTCACTTTTTTAGTGTGAACACTAAAGCCAAGTAATTCCTTTCCACTTCATTGTACTTTGCCTTGTGCACTATTAGCGCATGACTTAGATAATACACTAGTATCTCAGAACTGTCGTCTCGTTTCTGATAGAGTAGTGTCGCAACAGATGTGTCTGACGTGGAAAAGTAGATAAAGAGGGGTTTATCCCTTTGTGGCAGATGCATAGTCAGGAGGTGTGAGAGTTCCTTCTTCAGGTCGTCGAAGGCCTATTGACACTGGGTTTTCCATTCAAAGTTAACCCCCTTCTTCAGAAGATGTTGCATGAGGTGTAACTTGTTGGTCAACCTTGCTATGAACCTTCAAATGAACTGTACTCTTCCTTGAAAACCACGTAACTCCTTCAGGTTTGTGGAAGGTGCTAGGTAGATGATGGCCTTGACTTTATCAGGGTCCATACGTATTCTAGCCTCCAATACTACGAACCCTAACATGCATCCATTTTTTACCCGGAAGTTGCACTTCTTAGGATTGAGATGTAAGTCATGCATTTGGCAATGTTTGAGGACTATCCATAGATTGTGTGGGTGATCAGCTGCCTCCTTGGACTTGATTGCTATATCATCCATGTAGTCTTTTAATGTCTTTGGGATGTAGTCACTGAAAATTTAAGTCATGGCTCACCGATAGGTTGCTCCAGCATTCTTGAGCTTGAAAGGCATCATGGTATAGCAGAAGGTCCCCCATGGGGTCATGAAGGTTGTTGATAGTTGGTGCTCTACGTTAATGCAAATTTGGTTGTATTTGGAGAAACCATACATGAAGGATAGCAGAGCATGGCCAACCATGGTGTCAATGAGCTAATCAATGCTCGGGAATGGAAAGTTATCTTTGATTATCGTCTTGTTCAAATCTCAAAAGTCTATACAAATTTGTATTCCTCCCATTTTCTTTGAAACCAAAACAATGTTGGATACCCATTCTGAATAGTCAACCACATGGATGAAACCTGCTTGGTATAGCTTGGTGATTTCATCCCTCATGGCTAGTGCGATCTCTAACTTAACTTTGCGAGCCTTCTGCTTGACTGCCTTCATGTGTGGGTCTAGAACGATGTTGTGCTGAATCAGCCGTGGGTCTACACCCGGCATGTTGTTGTACGACCATGCGAAGGCATAGATGTTGTCTTGCAGAATTTTGGCTACATTTTCATGCATTTGCATGTCTAGGAAGGAGCTAAGTTTCAACATCTTCACCTCTCCTTTTGATGTGGTCACAGGTGTCTTGACAAGAGGATCCTCAGTTACATCCCTGGCCTCTAAGTTTAAAGCTTGGACTAGATGGTTGGGCCAATCTAGGGATGCTTCTAAGGTTGCTATAGTGCTAGTTGTGGTTGGCCCCTAGTCGATCATATTGGGGTTCACTTGTCTCGTGAGCTTGCCCTATAGCCCTGCTAAAGCTAAAGGCATGTGAAGGTTGTGATGGGTTTCCATCTCTTGCTCAACTTGCCAATATAGAATGAAAGCCTGGTTAAGTGGCATCTGTTGGCAGAGATTACATGTAATGAAATTTTGCAAAGCAGCGATGAGATGTATCTTGCAAAGCATGATGATATAAAGATTGTGGGTTTTCCAGTTTAGGGTCATGGCGGACCGCTAAGGCACAAGAGCGTAAAACTGCTAAAGGTGCAAAACTACCGATCTAAAGTGTAAAGTTATGTGACTGTTGATATGTAGATGCCAGACTACTAGTTTGCTGTCATTTCAAACTGCCAAATTACGACATGCAAAATAATAGTATGCGAAACGGGAGAATTTGAGCATGAGAAGTGCCAAACCACCACTGTGAAAACACAAATTGCAGACATGAAAGATGCAAAACTGCTAGAAATTGTGACACTACCCATCTGGAAGAAGATATGAAAACTACTGATGTAAGCATGCGATATTGTTAGTTTAACATCATTTTGTACCATAGATGTAACAGGTCAAAACTGCTAGTTTAGGGTCTTTTTTGGATCGTTATTGCTACTTTAAGATCTTTTCAGACCGGTGCGTATTTCAATTTCTAGGATTACTAGTTTAATGTCTTTTAAGACCCTCAACCAAAAACAAATATATATTTTTTTGTTTTTGGGCAAGCAAGTAGCTGGCTTGAAATGTGTCAAGGCTTTAATGCTAATAGTGCTACGATGTTGTGGCAAGCATGCTACACTATACCACACGCTCCACATTAATCAGAGAGAGAGAGAGAGATGAAAGTTTCCCTGCCTTGTCATTATAGCCATAAATAGGGGCTAAGCCCTGGAAATTTTACCATTTTTCTTGTAAGAGCGTAGAGCCCTCGTTGGAGCACAAGGTGATTTCAGAGCGCAAAGCAATTGTGTTATTTGGCTAGTAAGGAGAGTTTCTTTTTATAGTGAAAGGCATAAATTTGCAAGTAGGAAAATTCCTCCTAAGACTCATCTGGCACTTGCAAGGGTTGAGGAGGCAAAGAAGACACTAGGGCGTGTGCCACAAGTGCATGTTGCGGCATGAAAAAGCACACCGTTGACCCAATAAGCTACTATGTCTCCTTTTCTTTTCTATTTTTGCATTTTCTATTACTCTCTGCTCTTTTTTTGTGTCCTATTCATTTTGTGCTCATTCTTAGCTGTCTATGTTTTTTTCTTGGTCACATCGTTTTAGCCTTTGCATCACCGTCATCGCTGTTGTGGTCATGGCAGATGCATAAACGTTACGTCGTGGTTGCATGCAAAGTTGCTGGGACCACCACCATCGTGGTTACCATAACCATGGGGGCTGGGGTTTTCTAAGTTGTTTGACCCTAGCATGTCATAGCGTAAGGCTTGTGGGAGGGCTAGGCCATGTATGACGCGGTAATGTGACACATGTTTTGTTAGAGCATATTTCTTTGTTTCTATGCTAGGCTTATTCGCATGTTCTTGCTATGCTAGGCTTTCATGCCCTTGATAAGCTATGTACAGGTGAGGGATTATGTTATGTTATGTACATGGATTTCTAGACATTGTTACATTGCGCGTATATTACCTTTAAGTATGATGCTAACATTTGTTGATTGCATCGTGCAGGGTAGGGCCGAGGTCCAGGCTGATCATTTTGGAAATTAGAGGGGTCCTCTGTCATGTAAGTAGACCTATGGAAAACATCCCTCCTCCCTAGATACGTATGGGAGAGTAAGGGGTCTAGTTCAGAAGATGGGAATGGGACTTCTTGCAATTCCTTCTCAACCACTTTAGTGTGATCGTTTGGTCCTCCCTAGAGGAGGTGGAGGCATTCGGCATAATAGAGGTCATGCTGCCTAGGGCAAGTCGTGGCATTCTGAGATTTTCTACTAATGCGACAATCATGGGCAGATAGGGAGAGGGATCTAGCCAATGCCCAATAGGGTTAAGACATTTAGCCTAGATCTAGGACATGCCTAAATACAACTACTACCACCAGTACAACACACTATTCCTCACACGTTACATGGCGATGTGCTTTCAAAACCCACAGGGGACTATCTACTGTGTTGGCAACTAAATTTTGCAACCTTGCTCTACTATGTTGAGCAATGTTGGCCACATTGGCCATATGCCAAGAGTATATTTTTATCACTAGGTTCTTTATTGATGATGACGGGGTTCATGACCGACCAGGTCTGCTGGCTACAGTGTAGCTAGCCCTGCAAGAGTTCTCTCCTGCTGAGAACTTGCGGGTGGCTGTGATCGGTCAATGCAAGGGAGAATACCATACCTACCAAGGCACGTTTCATGTCCCCTATAATCTATGTAGGGAGAAGGGCTTGCTAGATAAGGAGCGGGAAGAACCCTTCAAGCTAGTCATGGTTGAAGAGGCTATGATGGCTGAACTCCTGTCGTTCCTGTTACCATATAGATCCGGTGGGTCAAGCAGTAAGGGTCGCATGCTCGAGTGTTTTTGCAATCCATGTATTTTCTATGTTGTTATCCTAAGCATATTTTGCAAAACTGTTGTAGGGGCAAAGAAGCCCTAGGAGGTGATGGTGGTAACCACCGAGACATAGGGGACGAGCATCTACTTCAAATATGGCAAAGTAGTAGCAAGCCAGTGCTAGTTAGACTAGAGGGTCCTAGACTCCTTGGTCAAGAAAGTCCAAAAGATGGGGCTTATGGATCTATTCGTGGCCATGAATTCGAGCGTTCTAGCCACCAAGATGCTTTCCCTGGTTGACTCCTTTTCTAAGAGGGCAGGCCATTTTCGCACGTGCATTCGGGGCATGCGAGTGGTCATTGAAATCAATGACCAACTATTTGCAGACCTGTTCGGTGTACCTACCAACGACATCCCCATAGGGTTGAGGTGCAAGTAGGAGTTGACTCTCATGAAGAAGGATATCGAAGAGTGGTTGTGGTTCGTTAAGGAGTGAAAAGGGTTTCCCATGGATAAGCTTAAGAGCAGACCCACCATGAAGATTTACCTGATCTTTCATGCCCGTGCATTCCCACAACTGCTCATCCAAGGGAAGGTCCTAGGGCTTGAGCAGGCCTAGATAATGCAAGATTATGGAGGAAGGGACCTGCTACAACTGGCCTAGCTTCCTATGTAAGGGCTTGCAGGCTGAGATTTAGGGACTCCTTGAAAATATGGAGTCCCACTCCAACATACACTATGCCTTCTACATAGGCTATCTGAGGTGCATCGAAAAGTTGTTGGTGGCTCAAAAGGATGAAGCCTGGGCTATGTGTGATCACAACTAGATTCCCAAGTCATGGATTCGCTAGATCCTCCGAACCACGTAAGCCCAAGACCTCCCAAAAGTGGTCGGGTAGTCGTTATCTATAACAACCAAAGGTCTAGTGGCTCGTAGCATTCGTAGCCAAGACAGCATGGGAGAGACCCCTCCCCCCCCCCTTCATAGCCGATAGCATGACACAGGGGGAACATCTCATTGCTAAGACTGTGCCCAAGGAGTTGCAGAGGAAGAGACCTCCCCCATCCAGGGAAACCCTTCGCGTGGAGGAGGAGGAGGGACGAAGGCTGTGACTTAAGCTACAAAGGGCACAACCCCCCATTGGTAAACGTTTTCTTGCAGTACTTACTTTGCTATTGTTTGCTATGCTATGCCGCGTTAGGTGGTATAGTGTAGCGTAGCATATGCTTTGAGCTAATTTGTTTTGGATTGATGTAAACATGCCTTTTTTCTATCAGAGGAAGAATAAGAAGAAGAAGGTGATGAAGAAGTTTCTGCCCCTCAAATGAGGGTGACGAATAAAGACGTGGAGGCCCCACTCTCGGAGGAAAGGACCTTAGGCAAAAATAAGGGAGCTCCTATTTCTAGGATAGGGACTCTTGTCATTAGGGAGCCTCCTGTCAACAAGGAGATGCCTCCCTTGAATAAAAAAGATGCTAGTCTCCTAAGGGGGAAGGTACCAGCGCATGAGGAAGGGGTTTGTATGGACTTGGCAAGGCCCTCCACCAAGGCTACCACCATCGTCTTACATCAGCAAGAAGAAATACCACAACCAAACACTGGTGAGTTCAATGATATGTCTACCCTATTGTAGTCTATTTTGGCCATTGCTGATATGCTTAGCCATGGGCTAAGATCCATGACAAGTTTACGTTCATGCAGGGTCTTGTCGATGACATGATCAAATGCCTTCAACAGGTGGACCCTGATGCAGGTAAGTAGTAGCATTATGTTCTTCTATGTTGTTATGCTAAAAAATTTTGAGTTCGTTGATTTTTCTATGCTAACGTGATTCCTACGCTCTTCGTGTCGATGTAGCCTCTCAACTCAAATGGGACCTGGCACGACCCATGAAAGTTGGCACCATGCCAACACTCTCACCTGATGTGACCCAGGTGCCTCATTGCATGTTCGATGAGGCTCACAAGTGTGTCTTGCACTTAGCACACTTCTTGTGGGAGTACAAGTGTGTCAACAAGTACCTGTGGAAATGGGTCCAAAAGGCTAAGCAAAGAGAGGATGAACTAGTCATTGATGTGGAGGATCTCAAGTGAAGGAATGAGTTCCTCATAAATTGTAACCCTAATGCTAAGAACTGGTACAAGGCTATAGATGATTACGCCAAGTTCTAGACTATTTTTCATCAAAACGTTGAATTCACTCATGAGATAGTTGAGCAGCAGATGCAGATGGAGTTGCTAACCTAGAAGTGCCAAGATATGAAAGATATCAGTGCCAAGGTTTTCAAATGGGGGCAGACCCAGAGAAACCACAAACATGTGTACAATCTAGAGACTGACATCCATCGAAAACTATACAAAGGAGCTGTTGTAGAGGCACTCACGTATGAAGCATTTGTGAATGCCATCGGTGCATCTGAGGCCTACGCTAAGTTCAAAGAGTAGGTGAAGGTTACGGAATCTCTTGACTTGAAAGTGAACCTTGCTACAGGAGAGGCCGCAACCGCCTCCCTTTCCCCGAGACCTCTAATGTGGACAACTGTGAAAAGGGAGAGAGCCGTAGTTGCGAATGCTAAACCTAGCGATCGGCATTGGATGGACATCACAATAGAGGAGATCTAGCATCACCTCGAGCTTGGCCTAGACTAGATACCCTTCGCAACTAATGCGAGCACCTCTCAAGTTAGTCACTTTACTGTGTAGATGCTCGTGCTAAGTTATGGTTTGCATTTGTTGCCATAACTGATTACTTCATTCCTACGATGCAGGCTCCAGATGAGGGTGCAAGGCCCATAGGATGAGGGAATGAAGAAATGGCACTGGTAGAAGGCAACACAGGGGGAGATAGTGCACAAGCAGATGAAGCAGAGATGAGCAATGAGGATGATGCAAACAGCGACAACCCATGATAGCATAAAATTTTGCAAACATTAAAATTTTGAAATTTTTGCAAACATTGCCAACAGGCACAAATACTTCAGAAAAGAATCTGATTTTATGTTAACTTGTGTATCATGTAGAGTTTTCATGTTTTCATATGCACTAGTTTTAGGCTGTTTTGGGCCATTGTGTGACATGCCGATAGAAATGCTAGTTTTAGGCCATTTCGGGCCATTGCCAAAAGAGATAGTATGTAAATAAAGTAAAAAGAGTCAATGCTAGTTTTAGGCCATTTCGAGCCATAGCATAGCATGCCAAAAGGACAGTATGTTAGAAAAGAAATAGGCAATGATGCTAGTTTTAGTCCACTTCGAGCCATGGCATGGCATGCCCAAAAGACGGCATGCTAATCAAGGAAAAGGGCAACGATGCTAGTTCTAGACCATTTCAGGCCATGGTGTGGCATGCCCAAAAGGTGGCATGCTAATCAAGGAAAAGGGCAATGATGCTAGTTTGAGGCCATTTTGGGCCATAGCGTAGCACGCCCAAAAGACAACATGCTAATAAAGCAAATAAGCAGTGAATGTACGAGAAGAGGGAAACTGGGTAGGAAGTAGTAGGGTTGCTACACTATGCGTAGCTGCCTCTTAACCTGATGTGGGTTGATTAGAACATAAGGCCGAGGTGTTTCACTAGAGCCCTCATTCACATCATCGCCCTCCGCTTGGAAGGGTAGCTCAACCCATGCATTTTCAATTTGGAGATCGGCTCGCTAGGCCAATCCTTCCATTGGATGGTTAATGCTTATGTGAGTAGGTGTTTCACTTTCAGAGGTTGTTTCAGAGGTTGTAACCTCTAAGCCCTGCTTCGTATCTACATTACTGATTGCTTGCATCACTACTTCATCACCACAGATCACCACCTCCCTGCCTGCGTATGGTAAGTGGATTTCCTAGTGTATAAGCAAGGAGATGGCCCTAAGTTGTGCTAACCATGATCTTCCTAGGATTAGGTTAAATCTAGGCATTTCCTCGACCACAATGAACATTGCGTCTATGGGGAACTGGTCCCCTGCTAAGAAGTTTACGTGAACTGTGCCCTTCACTAGGATGCATGCCTCGTTGAAAGACCTCAGACACAACATTGCTGTGGGTTTGATTTGGTTGACCAATACCAACCTATCCACAACAAGGAAGGGAATGACATTTGTGGCAACCCCATCATTGATGTGTACCCTTTGGATCTAGTGTTGGCCAACCCAAATTGTGATGAACAAAAATGCCATAGTCACCTGACCCCCTTCTGGATCTTCCCTAATGGTGCTGTCACTGAAAGTAAATCAAGGTGTCATGGACTTTGCAAGTATAGAGGGAAGCATGATTGAATGGATCACTTTCTCTTCCACTAGCATGTTCTCATCAACCAGAACTGCCATTAACATGCGAATTAGAGCCTCGCGGTGGGGTATAGATGTCATGATTAGGTCATACAAGCTTAGTGTAGCATTTTTCTGCTTTAGAGCTTGCTTGACCTAAGTGAGGGCATCCAAGAAGTCTTGATCGCCCTCTCATTTGACATTTTCCTCTTCTTCGATTCATCCCAGAAGGTGAATCTCCCAAGGAGAGGTGACTTCGGATCTGGGTTTAGATCCTTGTTTGTAGGGTGACGTAGGCTGCATGGTCATGTCAACCTTCGTCTTTGGGGGTGAATGTGTAGATGCGAGGGGTGAGGACGTGGGCTTGAGGATACCCTCAATGGTATTTTCCTTTGATGTCCCACCTGCCAAGTGGACTTCTCACCTTGCAGGGCGAGAAGATTGTTCAGCCTTGTTTCGTGAGATAGGGGTCATCGAAGGCGTCGGCCCCCTGATAAAAAATGGAGATAGAGGTGTTAACTGATAAGACCACGTGGGTCCGCTGACAAGCAGCACAAAGGTAGGTGCTCATGGTGGGACGTTCAAGACAAATGGCTATTGTGGGCTTTGGTTAGCTGCTCATGGTGTTGGTGCACTATGCTAAGGCGCACGGATCATGAACGGCGGTGGCCTAGGATCATTGTCAATGCCGATAGCATTGATGATGTAATCGGCATTGTTGGCATTGAGGGAATTTATGTAGACATACATAGATTGGTTTTCAGGGTGCACTAGGTTGCTTTTGTCTAGCACCAATTTCCCTAGATCGATTAATATTTGGATGTCGTCCTGTAACGACAAACAATAATCCATGCTATAACCACATTGTTGGTTGTAGTCACAAAACCTATCTAATCTGAAGCCCCTAGGAACTGGAGGCTCATTGAACAAGGCCAAGGAGGGATTTCTAAGGAGCTTGCAATAGCGTTGATGCCTTGAATTTTCCTCTTCCGACATCTACTTATGCTAGATGTATCCCGCTGCCAACAGTTGCTTCAAAAGCTCTAAAGGCTTCAGAGGTAGTGAGGTGTACTTGGAGTGGTCTTTACGCTTAAAGTTGGATTTGGGCTATGCAGATGCCTCAGGCATAGGTGCGGTAGGTTACGACACATGACCCTGTTTGGGCACGAGATTAGCCATAGGTATGGCCAATTTCTTATTGTTTTTGCTACCACTACTGCTATGTTTGGGTTTGGCCTTAGTTTCCATAGTGGCCACTGTGGTTGTTGGGGCCTTACCTTTGTCCTTCTTTGTGAAGGTGCTTTTGTAAGCGATGTAGGTTGAGTCTTTACTTGCCTTAGTTGTGTCTTGTATGCTCTTAGTCTAGGCAAAGGCCTAACTAAGAGAGCGAGGAGTGAGGTAGTACAGCTTAGACTTGATGAAATCATTCACTACACCCTTAAAGATGGCTAGCAGGTGGGCCTCCGCGATGGGCTCACGAATTTCATTAAGGGTTGTGCTCCAATGTTGAATGAATTTTTGGACTGGATCTAGAGCATCTTGTTTCACACTCATCAACTGATCCAGCATGGTTTCTGGCTTCAAGTTGTACTTGAAGCGCATCACGAACTGGATCAATAGCTCTTCCAAAGTTGATATGGATGAGCATGGCAACGCACGATACCAGTCCAAGGCTTTCCTAGCTAGGGACATGGTGAAGATGCGAATGATTGTGTGCATCCATTGCTGCAATAGAAAAGACTCAGACCTGAAGGTGACCAGGTGTGCAATGGGATCTCCCTCCCCTTTATACTTCGTGAAGTGTGGGAGAGACATCCCTAGGGGTAGCATCAAAGCAGGGATTGCAGGGCTAATAGGGTCAACCTGGTAAAAGTCCATGACTTGTACCGTGTCAGACCCAACAGGTTTGAGACATTTTCTTTCCTCAGTGAGGGTCTAGATGAGCTGAAATGCTTGGTCCAGACTCGATGATGTTGTGGATGGCTAGGGAGCTACAAGGGTAGCTCCCACTTGTGGTATGACAAGAGCAGTAGCCTAATCCATTGGCGGTACTGTTGGGACGACCCCTGCGTACGGTGCTACCTGTGTTGCCCACCACCTGGTAGGTGGTGTTGTTAGGGTGGCAACCACAGGTTGGGCTACCGGGTGGACTACTTGTATCCCGCGTTAGGTTATGCCAACTGCGAGGCTTGTTGCATTTTAGAGTGCATGAAATAAGACATTTGTGACGGTTGCAGGGTAGGTAGAGAAGAAAATGGGGCCCACCATGTCGATGGGCCGGGGCCCACCACGGTGGGTGGAATTGATGTGAATGTAGGCATAGAAGCAGCAGCCACGTATGCTTGTGAAAGAGGCATGGTATGAACATGTGGTGTACAATGTGCTACAAGAATAGTCTATTGAACAATCAGCACAAGAATAGTAGATGTAGACAAAAGAGGGTGTTGGAACCTCGCAAGATTGGCATGGCTACCCATAGTGGCCGTAATCGCGGGTTTCAAAAGCATAGGAGTAATTACTAAAGGAGCAATAAGAGAATATGGCTTAGCCTAGAAGGACTGAGTAGGAGGGATAGGAGTGGGACTGGTTGGACCTCCCTTGTCCGATTGAAAATCGAGTAACTCCTGCCCATCTTGGAAAGCATCATCTTGATTGGACGCTATGTCTTGTTGCTCCCTAAGCCTATCCAACTAGATTAATTCATCTAGAAGCCTTTGGTATGCTTTTGTTAAAGGTAACGAAGCACCAAGAATGGGGACAAACTCCTTCCCATTGCAGTAAGTGAACTCGAAGCTACATTTTTCTTCGAGCTCTTGTAAATCCAAGGGTAGATTGGCCTGCACCTTTGCACAAAGGAAACTATAATGCTCGTGTTACTGGGTCAATCCCTCAAGTCCTTGATTTTGAATTCTGAGAGATTGACGTGTTTCTATAAGCGGGTTCGACGATTGTTTGGCACCAGTAGTGCCTTGAACAGTGATGGGGTCTTCAACGTTGAAGGGAACTTTCATGTTGAAGGCATTGGAAGTAGTAGTTGAAAAAGCCATTGTGCAAGAGTTATGCAAGAGTGTGCAAGCAAGCAAGGAAACTGGAAAACAACAAAAAGAAGAAGGCTTTACATCTTGCCAAATTTTGGAGGAACCATCAAGGTGACCGATCTATGCCACAAAAAGCATAAACAACCACGAAATGGTGTCACGTCTATGCCAGTGCATGATGAGGTACAAAGCACGTGTAAGAATACTGTAGGGCAGGTTTAGCTAACAAACAATCAAAAGGCTTTAAGTCTTGTAGGGTTTCGGAGGAGCTGCCAAAGCGACCAACCTGTACCACGTGAGATGGGGTACAGAATGCACACAAGACTACCATAGGATGGGTAAGCTAACAAGCAACCAGAGGCTTTATGTCTCGTAGGATCCCAGAGGGACTGTCAAGGTGACCTTCCTGTACCACGTGAGATGGGGTACAGAACACACGCAAGACTACCGTAGGACGGGCAAGCTAACTAGCAACCAAAGGCTTTATGTCTCACAGGATCCCAGAGGGACTATCGAGGTGACTATCCTATACCATGCGAGATGGGGTACAGAACACACATAAGACTATCGTAAAAAGAGCTAGTTAGCTACCGATCGGAGGCCTTGTGTTCTATGGGGCTACTAAGGAGCTATCGAGGTGACCGATCCACATTACATAAAGCGCAAACAACTACGAAGGGTGTCACATTTACACTTATGCGTATCAGGGTGCAGAAGGCTCATAGAACTACCGTGACATGTGAAAAATGCACCAAAAGGCCCTCCTTCTACTGCTAGAAAACTGTAGCGACCAAAAACATCGATGACTGGAAAACACCGAGGGGTCGGTGGGCACGATAATTTTGACCCCATACTCGCAGGAGGGTCATGCTGGATGTGTGCGGATACGAGGTGCCCTAAACAGTCTGGTCGATCAAACAGGGACTTAATCGAGCTCTATATAGCCTTTTCCAACATATATATTCTTGGGACAGGAATGGAAATGTGGAGTACTACTTGAAAGTAAATAAAGAAGGAAAAGTAGTGCAGAATGCCACAAAAAGCAGGAAATAAAATTAAATACAGTTAGGAAAATGCACCACTCCAAAGCTACAAGCTTGCTCTATCAGGGTGGATACAGTCAGTTGCAAAACCTAACGAAGTGCAGAGATCCCGAGAGTAACCAGGATGTATGGAGCAAGATAGGTAGTGCACATGGGTGCAGCCTTAGGCATTGATAATGCAGGAATTCTACCAAGGTGGTAGAAGGGGAATGGGACAATATGCCAGCTGAAAATGCTAACTGTTTACAGTGTCAAATAGAAAGCTTACAATGTTTAGTACTACAAAGTGCCAGAAAGAGGACTTGAGTGCCAGAGGGAAGAAAAGTCGAAGACTCTGGGAAATCTTCCAACTTTTTGAATGTTGCTTGTTAGGAAAACTTTGAACCTTTTGAGTGTTTTTTCCATAAAATTCCCAATAGCCAGAGATAGTCCCACCTTTTGAGCACTACTCATCGAGGTATTTATTAGGTCAAGGGCACGTGAAAGGGGCAATTTGGATGCCACATGCCCCAGGCCCACGTTGACTTGCTGGCACTACATGTGCTACGTATGATCGTTGGACCTACAAAACCATTGTAATGCGAACCTACTATACCATAATTGTAAACCTTCCACGTCATAATTATGCCATCAACGTCTGGAGGCGTGTGCCAATGGTCCAATTAGGTGAAGTGCATTGATGTCACATAACCACCTGCATGCCTTGTTGTGCTTTGTAGCGTAGCATGCTTAGCATAGCATGGCACCTTGTCATGTGTTCCGCTACATGTGTGTTGCATGCTTGCTACGCTACATAGCGTAGCATAGTGTAGCAACTAGTCTTAGTCACGAAAAATTTTTTGATTTGCGAATTTCGCTTCCGCAAGACTTGACTTGCTGATTCCACCATTTGAACTACCTTATGTCTCTTCTGCAAGATTGCTACACCTCACTGTGCCTTGTAGCTTAGTGTAGCATAGCAATAAACATGGTCTGCCGCTTCCTGACCAAAAGGGACATTGTTGAAGGGTCGTGAGGAACTGGCGGTGAAGCTATTTCCATGCTACGCTACGTCATGTGGCGTGGTGTAGCATGGCACTTCATTCTGCAATTGTCTTCTGAAGCTTTCTATGCTACGTAGCGAGGTGTAGCATAGTGTATCGAGGTGTAGCATAGCGTAGTAGAATTCATGACTTAGAAAACCTTTCAAACTATTTTGTGCATCCAAAATGTTGCTGCCAACTCTATGCACCATTTTTGAACATGCTGTCGGCTTAGCACACCACCTAGGTGGACAAGCAGGATGACCTATAGAGCCTATCTTCAGCTAAAGTAGAAAATTTGCCGAACTGGCTGGCCTAAACTCAGAATGTTCTCCTCCTGAAGAATTGTCGTGGTGCTGCATGAGTTGCAAGGCCTAGTGAAGCAAGAATGACCCCACATTTTTTGGGGTGTTTCAGGCTGCGCAATGGTAATTCTTCAACTTTCCAAGTTAGCTATGTTTCAAAAATCTTAACTTTTAGCATATTATGCCACATTACGCAATGCAACGTAATGTAGCATAACGTAGCGTAATGCAAGAAGACAATCCATCTAGTCGCAACGATGGAGATAGCAAAATTCAAGCATTGGCGGTTCTTACGCCACAATACGCTCTCTAGTGTATTGCAGCGTAATCGTAGCATAGTTTGCTACTGAAGCTCTAAAAATCCTGCAACACTAAAGACAAGGGTAGATTACGCCATACTATGCTTTAGATTGTAGCGCAGCATGACATTACAAACTTCAGCAATGGCGCATCAAGTCAATGGTATTTTGTGGGCCTAGGACATGCGTCATCTAAACCGCATTATTCTCCTAACCCTAGTCTTATAAATACCCTAGTTGACAATGATTAAAGGGTTGACAAACTTGGATCTGGCGACTATTGGAAATTGTTGACGATTTTGGCAAGAGATTGGCGAGAGAACAAAAGAGAGTTGGCAATCGAAAGAACATCACGATGACCAACAAGAGCTTTTGATCAGAAGCTTTGAGTTAGCATACACTTTGCTTCAAGTTTGACTCCCTTGCCCCTAGATTGGCTAGAACAAGGTAGATTGGCCTTTGCTTGTTTCATCTTTGAATAGCTTTCTTATTCTTGGCATGTGCTTCGTTTAAACTAAAGTTTACCCACAATCATTATATTCAACACATCTATTTATAAGCTAAATCCCATATCTCAGGATTGCACATTCTCTAAATTCAATTTATTGCATCCTATTTACATAGATTTTACAATCGTTTCGTATTGTTTACATTGTCCTCGTTACCTTCAAGATTACCGATATCATATCTCCCCATCAAAATCATCATCTTGTGATCTGATCATTACAAAAATTTACTGATTGAGTAAGTCCCTGTCTAATCGACAAGACCGTTTAGGGCACCTCAGATTCGTTTCTCCAGCATGGCCCTCACACGGATCTGGGGTTGGAACTATGTACACAGAAATTCACTCAATGTTTCTAGTGACTAACATTTTCCATCGTTACAATGAGTCTGCATCAATTTCAAGCTACTAAATATCATAACATTTAAGGATCACTTTCCATTGTTATTTTTTGACCAGGTTCTCAACATAATATCAGGGCATTGCTACTACAACTTCCTAAATTAAAGCAAATCATCAAGAAGGAAATTGAGCAACTTCTCAAAGTGAGGCTCATCTATCCCATTGTAGATAGCAAGTGGGTTATCCTACTTGTAATTGTACCAAAGAAATATGGCAAATGGTGGTTCTGCATCAATTTCAAGCTACTGAATATGGAAACATTCAAGGATCACTTTTCGTTGCCATTTGTTAACTAGGTGCTCAACATAATATTAGGGTATTACTACTACAGCTTCCTAAATGGTTATAGTGGCTATAACCAAATTCAAATTTCCCTAGAGGACCAAGCAAAGACAATGTTAACAAGTTCCTAGGGGACTTTTGTATATCGCAAGATGCCATTTTGTCTATGTAATATCCCTACCAAATTTCAATGCCTGGTCCTAGGCATCTTTTAATAGTAGATTGGTAGTAGTGTAGAAGTCTTCATGAATGACTTCTCCACCTATGGAACTACATTTGAGAAAACCCTGGACCACCGTGAGCAAGTGCTGAAATAATGTATTGAAACTAACTTATGACTCAATTAATAGAAAAGTCACCTCATGGTCCAAGAGGGAATTGTATTGGGGCACAATATCTTGCAAGCAAGAATTGAGCTAAATCCTAAAAAAATAAGGATCATCCAAGGAGTAACTCTCCAGCTAGAAATGGTTAAAGACGTTGGATCATTCCTTGGACACATTGGCTACTACTGGCATTTCATAGAGAATTTCTCTAAGATTGCAAAACCATTGGTTGAGCTAACAAAGAAAGATGTTTCCTTTGTCTAGACTGCATAGTGTGAGAAAGCATCCAATAACTAAAGGAAAAGCTTATAGCAATCCCAATTCTACAAGCACTTGAGTAGTCTAGACCATATTATGATAGATGCTAATTGAATTATGCTTTGGGAGTTGTGCTAACATAGTTAGATGATAAGAAATGTCCATACTACATCCACTACACCAACCAAAGCATTATGGGTGCATAAGTAAACTACACCACTATAGAAAAAGAATTGATGGTAGTGGTGTTTTCTCTAGAGAAGCTTAGGCACAATGTTCTTGGATACAAGGTGTTTGTGCACATAGACCATAGTGCCATATGCTTCCTAATGAACAAGCCAATAGTGAGCCCCCATATCATATGGTGGCTAGTGATCTTACAAGAATTTGATCTTACAATGGTATATCCAAAGGGCACTGAGAATGTGGTCACTGATCACTTGTCTCAGTTGTGATGGGATGATAAAGAAGAAGAAAGCCCATTACTTGATACATTTCCTAAGGAACTTCTATTCATTAGAGTAATAACTAAACAAATGTCCAATGAGCCAAAATGGTATAGTAACATTCTCACCTATCTTCTCACTCAAGAGATGTCACAAAGGTTGGACCACTGAAGGAAAAAATAATTTCTTCACTAGGTAAAGCACTTCATGGAGATCAACGGACACCTCTACAAGATGTGCACTAATGGATTGGTTCATTGGTGTGTCCCTGATGCTAATTAATTATGCATTCTCCAAGATGATCATGAAGGTCCTTGTGGAGGAAACTATGCTAAGAGATGCACAGCCATTAAAATCCTAATGGCAAGGTACTATTGGCCAACACTCTACTCTTGTGAATGATGCCAACAAGATGGTGGAATGACTACTCAAATGGAGGGATCTCAACAATGGATTCAACCATTAGAACCATTCAACTTTTGGGACATTGATTTCATGGATCCCATCATGTCCATGTCAAATGGAAAGGCATATATCATAGTCACTATTGAGTATTGTACAAAATGAGTATAAGTAGTTGTCGTCATCAACTATACATCCTCTACTACTACTTGGTTTGTACAACAAAACGTTGTAAATAGGTTTGGTGTGCCACGTGCATTGATTTCTAATAATGGAGCTCATTTTACAATCACTAATTTTTGGAACCTCATGCAACGCTTAGCTTGAACACAAACTCACAACACCTTACCATCCCCAAGCTAATGGTCAAGTTGAGTTTACTAATAGGAAAACCACAAGGATACTAATAAGAACTATTAGCAAGTATTGGGAGGGTTGGAGCATAAAAATCAACGATACCTTTTGGGCCTACTACTCAATGTGGAAACTTCCTATAGACTATTCTCCCTATGAGCTTGTGTATGACAAACTACCAACACTTCCTATTCAATCTAAACTATGTATACTTTCAACAACTTGTGACCTTGACCTTGACTTAAGTCTAGTGTAAAAAGAAAGATTGATAAATCTCAATGTACTAGACAAAAATAGATTAGTGGCCTTATCATCTAATGAGTTACACAAGGCTTCTAACAAAAAGTGTCATGACCTAAAAATTACAAAAGTTAAATTTCAACCAAAACATAAGTTTCTTTACTAGAACCCCACACACATACCTCAACAAACTAAGTTTCAGACATTGTGGAAAGGACCTTATATCATTTATAAAATGTTTTCTTCAGGGGTCATGATGATCTATAAACTTGAAAGCCCAAGCAAGAAACAACTGGTCGACATCCAACAAATTAAGCCAACTGGTCAACATATGCCAGCTAACACAACAAGCACTTCATCTAATGGATAAGCACACTCCATATTTTGGATCTCCTCCTTTCAACTTAGTCATGGAAAAGATGGTCAACCATGCTAACCATTCAAGCAACTCCTTAGTTTTTCAAATTTTTTGTTTTACATATTTTTCATTTTACAACTTTTTGTTTTGCATGTTCTTTATTCTACATCTTTTTTTTTCATGTTATTAATCTTTTCTAATTTTTTTTTTACACCATCATTAGTACATTTGATATTTCTTGAATAATTTGCACTTTCTTCTATATTTTCTTTTATTTGGTATGATTTTTTAACTTTTTATTAATAAGTGCTAGGTATATTAGTAATGCTTTACTTGATGGTGTTATGTACTATTTTTGTTATTTGATTGTTGGTGTCAAGTTTCTAGCTTTGAATTTCATTACAGATAATTAGGACATGGTTTCTTTTTCATGTAACAAGCAGTGAGTCCACAACAACCACCCATCCACACACTCTATGGTTTTCCTTATTTTTGAAATGTGCAATCCCTTTTCACTAATAAAAATTTAATAAATTTATGACTTTGGTAGTTTCTAGAATTGGGAAGGATTCAGAGGTTTGAACAAGGTGTGGCTTTAAGGGGATTTGATATTCTTTGTATAGTTTTTTTTTCCTAGGTGTATGTGTGTTTTCATGAATTTCATACCATTCCATGCCAAGTAATAAAGGAATTTGAATAAGTCCTTGCATGGTGTGGTTCTCATCAGAAAAAAATGATGGAAATTCGAAGCACATCCCTTGGACAGAATAAATGCATATGTCCTTACAAAGTGTGGTTCTCATAAAAAAGAACAAAAGAAAAAAAAAGATCAAGATTCAAAGCACATCCCTTGGACTTGGTCGATCAATCTACCATTTTGCATCCTCTCATAACCCTTAGCTGCATCATTCCTAGTCATTCTTGCAAAGAGCTTATGCCAACACCTATGCATTCATTAGCTACTTCCTCAGTTGATGAGTGGCGAGATACCACTATGCCCAACCATATGAATCACTAAGGCGTTTACACGTGATTCGATTGAATTCCATGGACCTATAATTCTCTAGTGCACTAGTTCCTCTAGCAAGTGAAATGGGTGTTTACATGTGATTTGATTGAATTCCATGGGTATATGATATTTGAGCATGTCAGAACATGACTCATCATCAGCTATGGATCCTTTTCAATCTACATTTGTATGTCCATCATGTGTTCCCTCATTTTCTGACTTATCTCTTTCCTCCTCATTGTATGCCTATGAATCAGATCCTAAATCTTGATCTTCTAGCACATAGAAAGCCTCATTATCTATTGCATACAAGTAATTCATAGTGTCATCCCTTCTACCTTAGCCTCCACACAAGCCCTTTCCACAACCTTGACCTTAGTCTTAAGGGTTTCAAACTCATTGTGCATCATTATAATGGTATGCTCCTAGTTCCCCAATGTAGTCTCCTACATTCTATCCTCCTAGTCAGGGTTTGTACCTCCACTATCAAGCTCCTCTCCTAAGGACCATCCCCCCAAGTCTTGCTCATATGTTTGCCATTATAACAAAGCTACCATATGTGGTATATCCTTTGCTGCTTCAATCTCGATTGTAGAGGAAAAATTGATGTCCTTGCATGTCATAGGATGAAAATTAGCCCCGGATGTCTCCCAAGTCTCCTTTTGTTTAGTGATTCTAGCAAAAAATGTGGGATGTTTACTTGTGCACCCATCTTCAATCATTGCAAGAACACAAAATGCACCTCCACCAACTAGTTCAAATTTCCCAACTACATCAAGAACTTATCGATCGAACTTGCTACCTCCTACCAAATCTAAGGTAGCACAGATTTGGGGATGTGCCTAGTCACTATCTTTTGAATTCCTTATTCAAAAAATCCATCACATACTTGCAATTGTAAAACACTGGTGAAATAACCTCTCTAGCCATTGGCACTTGAAACACCATGACCATGGCATAATCCATTAGCTAAATCACCTTGCCTCTAAAGGTTGTTTCCTCCCCTCCCAATTCTCAATGAAGGTACTATTTGCTAAATCAAGGATCCCTTCTAGCCATCCTATCCACTCATTCCATCACATCCATGTGATTACTTGCCAGAGCTCTTCATCCATCTAAAATACTACCACTAATGGCTCACAGTACCTTGCACATCCCATGCTCTACAAAGCCTCCTACCATAGTCAATAACCAGAAGCAACAACTAAATTTGACTATGGCAACCTCTTACCATGGAAAATAAGCTAATTTTACAGCTTCCAAATAACCCAAATCGTAGCCATCTCCTTTCAATCTCATGTAACCCTAGGTAGAGGTGCCAATCTAGTCACCCACCATGTGTCCAACATGTGCTGGCATCAGTATATAAAATCATTAGTTATTTCCAATGTTGCTCCACACATTGGGAAAAGAGGCTCCACATTAAGCCCCAATTCCCTTTAAAAAACCTCTTACTAATAGAACCACATGATCAATTAGCCATGCAAAAAAATTCACCTTCATAGGAAGCCTCCCATGCTATATGGCCTACCAACCATGAATCGGTAGAAACTGAGCATTCACAATTTCTTTGGGGTGCCTCCCCAACAATCCATAGTCCCTCATCTCCACCATATGATTATATAGGATGGACCACATCTAAGATCCTTGAGGATCAATCTCCCATCATTGGTATTTGCACTACATTATTCTAATCCATTGCACATGTCCTCCTCCCTTAGGAGTTGATTCAGCAATCTTTGCATTTCCATTTTAAGATCATCTCTAAATCATAGGACCTCAATCCCCTTTTCCTTTTCAGGCTTATTCATGTTCTCCCAACAAACCAAGTGCATTTTCCCTCCCTTTCCTCTAGACCAAGTAAATTTCAAGATAATTTGATCAATTTTTTGTATCACTTCAGTAGGAGGATACACTGCAGTTGCAATGTATCTGGCCATCGCCATTAGAACTAATGAAGCCAACAGGATCTTCCCTTTCCTAGAAAGGAATTGATTTGCCTAAAGTTCCATTTTTCTCTATATCTTTTCCATCAAATATTCCCATGTCTGGCGTCATTTCCAAGCAACAATCAACATCCCTAAGCAAGTATCCTTTATTATTCCATGTAAAATGCCTAGGACTTGATGCAGTCAACCTTTTACATGTTCCTCAACATTCATCATATGTATCGCTAATTTAGTATTGTTAATCTCTAATCCTAGTTCTTGTGCAATCCTGTCGAGTGCTCTATTTAGCACCAGTTCCTATGGAACAACGTCTCTTGAAAATAGCATTATGTTATTTGCATAGTGCACCATCATATAGTGTACACCTTCCACCATCAATCCCTCCATTTCTTTAGATATGTAGTAACTTTGAAAAGTTTCCATCACCATTAAAAATAGAAGTGGTGAAAGTGGCTTCCCTTACCTAAGACCCTGCTTCATCCCTGTTGGCACATTTAGCCATTGTATGAAACAGAGACATGAGATGGTTGAGATTTTCTGAAATATTACAATACAAATATTTGAAATGGCAAGATGTGATTGCAAAAGGTATTGGTTTCTATCATTTTTTTTTAAATAAAGAAGAAGAAGAGAAAGAGATGGAAATCACTATGGGGATTTCAATGAATTCTCCCGTAAAAAAGATAAGCATAAACCTTAGCCCTGTTCCAAAGGGGAGAATCACAAGGTATCTCACACATCACACTTGGAAGATTTGTAAAGAAGATTTCTTGGAAGATGGCTTGCTAGAATAAAGATTTCAACCTCTTTGTCATGGTCCTGTGAGTTATGCATTT
>MNCI01004186.1:77103-100987 GCA_015680685.1 Gnetum montanum | reverse complement strand
TGCTCAAATGTTTTTGCAAAATTTTATTTGTTACAAGTAGGTATTATAAGGACTGCGTAGACTAGGCAGTTGAACAAAATAGGAAATTTTCAAGAATTTACAGTACTTGGCAAAGTTGGCTGAATCTCTTTAAAGTAATTCATTTGTAGTTTACACACAACGCAATTGTTACATTTCTCACAACCGCATGCCGCAATAGCACACACACATACTCACATTAACTACTGAGTTTATTTGGAGGTATCTAGGCCTTGGTGTTGCCAGAGACCAGCAGGCACCTAAATCCTGTTCGAGGACACTCATTGGCAGTCGCGTCCCAAACGGTCGCCAAAAATCCCCTTAAACCCCTATAGCTGACCATTAATGTCAAATGAGTACTACTCTAATTCTTGAATATGTATGCATGTCAAATCATTTCTGTAGCATAATTTCTTTTAGGACTTCCCAACTCACCATATCGTAAGCCTTTGTAATGTCTAGCTTGCTGCACATGCCTAAAAATACTATTTGCTAAAGTGAGTGTTATATTTCTAGCAAAAGCATAATGTAATCCCACATGAATCAGCCTTTAACAAAACCAATTTGGTTTAGGCCCATTAGTCTAGGCATCAGTGGTGCCATCCTTTACACAATCATCCTTGTAAATAAGCATACCAACATATTGCAAACTCCAATAGGCCTAAAATGATCCAACGAAGTTGAAATGTGTACCTTGGAAATTAAAACAATTCTTGAGTAGCTAATGTACTATCTCACCTATTGCCACATTAACATCTAGTTGAATGCATCCAACAAGTTCTCTCCCATAATTTCTAGAAATTCTTCAAAGAACTTGATTGGCCAATTATCTAACCTAGAGCCTAATTAGTCTTCATTGATCTTACTATCATTTCTAGCTCTTATAGCATGAATGGCATTAGCAGAGAATGATTTTCAATCTCACCAATCACCTATGGCACCTACACTAATACTAGATTAGTGGGCCTTCTACTTCATATATATATCCAATAATGTTGCATCACCTCAACAATCTCTACTCCCTTTCTTAACTCAAACCCATTGTGTAGCAAATATATTTTTTTTTACTTGACCTCTCCTTTTAGCTGTAGAAAAGAAAATTCACATAATTTTTTTCTTCCTCCAGTCGCCAAGTAACTTATACACACTAATGGTAGTAAGACTCTTCCTCCAGGGCTAGATGTTGTAGTTCTTGCAACATAGTATGCTCTTCCATAGCCAAATCTTGCTCATTTTCTTGCCTATGTTGGATGTCATGTAGCTGCTCCTACAATTGCTCCCAGTAGGCCTAGAAGCCATATTTTTTCTCCACCAATTTAGCCCAAATCTACACTTTAAGTTTCCTAAGGCCTTGTGTCAAAAACCCTCTAGGCTCCTCCAGCTCTGAATAGTCCTCCCAAATGGCCATAATATAGGCCTACATGTCCAGTCAAAATGAAAATAACTAGGCATTGATGCTTGTGTCTACTTTAACTAGCAAGTAATTGAATAGTGGAAGAAGCCTTTCATTTCCTTCCAAATACCTACACATTAAACTCCAGGAGCAATCTCATACTTATTCAAACACAATCAATCTTCAACATAACACAATCATTCCATTTATGGCTTGTTACTCCACATGAAGCTATAGTTCCTAACATCCATATCCACCAATGCATGCTCATGTAAGAATGCCAGACACTCCTGACTTCCCCAAAAAGTCTGCATAATCCCCTCCTATCTTCTCCAATGGGAACAACAATTGGTTAAAATTCCAAATCAATACCCATCACATCTAGTTAGGAACAATTTGTGTAACTCATTGTAGTTCTTGAACACGGATCTCCTAGTTTTGAGCACCATAGACATTTGTGAGCTAGATACCCTCCTAAACCACATGGATGGTTTGGCTCCAATCTAACTCACCAACCTATCTAAGGGGGGGCAAAGCCAAAATACCTAACCCCCCAACCCTTCCTCTACAAGCTACCATCCATGCATTCCATCCATCCCACTACAACCATTGGGATTCTAACATCTATAGCTTCATTTCCTGTAGACAAACTACATCACAATCCTCACATCACACAATCTCTTTCAAGGTATTTCTTTTGTAGGGTGTACCCTAGCTCCTACAATTCTAGGAAAACTTCTTCATGTACAATCTATCGATCATTTATGAAAGACTTCCTACAAGTTCTTTTGATTTTCCAAATCCACATTGAGTTGTGTTAGCTTGCTTCTACTATCCAGGGTTCTAGGATAACTTACTTTGCTACTTCCAAGGAAGGTTACCACCACCAATGAACTAGCCTCCCCTTGGATTAAACTTGAAATCTCCAATAATTGAGGTTTAAAAGATCCCCTTGCAACATTAATCCAATTATTTAATAATGATGGCTCAAAACCCTATGCCATCAAACTAGATATAGTTCTGGACTTGCGGGGTGTCCCATCATGTAACTCTCCTCTAACCTCCTTCCTTTTCTGGGGGATCTATGTAGGGGCCCAAGCATCTTTTTATTTTTGGGGAAGTTTTGTAGGAGACTTAGTAGCTATCACTGCCTTCTCCCCATCCCCCACCGCTTAGGCACCAATTCTCCCTTGGTTATCTTAAACCAACCCTCGGCCCCCATACCCTAGCATTTAGGCACCAATTCTCCCTTGGTTATCTTAAACCAACCCTTAGCCCCCATCCCCCTAGTTCATTTAGCTATAGGTCAAACCCTATAATTTTTCGCAAGGTGCCCTTCCTTTTAACGAACAATGAAACACTTTACCTTACTTAGCTTGGGCTTGGGTTCTTTGATATTCTTGTATTCAATACAGAGTATTTCCTTGCCCTATAGGAGGGCTAAGGTAACCTTGTGGATTAAATACTTTGATACCAAAGGCCACCAAACACAAAGTTTGAGAACCCCATGAATTTCATGGAGATAGTAAATTTATCAAAAGTGATAAACTTACCCAATAATCCTACAAGGTTTTCCAGGAACTTCTCAATTCACATCTCCCAGGGGATGCCTGAAGCTTTGATCCAAACTAATGATTGAACAAACATACCTACTTCTTTATGATCCCCAAGCCTCCAAGAAGTTAGCACCAAATCACATGCCTCATAGAACCATGAGCCCCCTATCAAAACCTTCTCCCTCTACTCTAAAGACCTAAAAATAAAGAGTAGTAGCTCCTCATTCAAGCATAAAGCCTCAATGTCAATCAAAAGCCATGTGGTCTACGCCAATTTTTGAATCAAGTCCAACCTAGGCCTTACCTTACTAGACATAAATTTTCTAATCCAACTCCTATCCATCCTTTTCACCTCCTCTGATAGAACCCTATGCATCTATAGCATCATGCTTCCTTCATGTCATGGAAATTCCCTTGATGTCACCATCCCCCCAACCTTCCCTTAGGTAAAGTCACCTCTATAGTTCCATCTAGTAGCCTCTTTCTTGGGCTTTTCCCATCACACCAGATGCCACTACCCTCATGCCTTTGCCCACTTATAGTGACCAACATCTAGGTCCCACCATCGATGCCTATGGCTCCTCCTGACGTGTAGCCTTCCACATCTACCGATCTATCACCCACACCCACTCTAATTGCCACTCCCTTTCCCACTCCATCCATTTCAAAATTCATTTTTCATCAGTGTGTCTTTTGAATCAATTAGCAATAGGTATTTTGGCTTAAAAGCGTTCCCCTTGAATTTTTTCAATTACCAAATCAAAAAGGTTACAAACTAGTGTCTTCTAAAAATGAAGCTACTTTGTATTATCAAGCATTAAGATCATCATGAATCTTTCATGACACTATAATATTTGTTTCTCTAATGCTCCACTTGTTTAAATATATTTTTGAGAACCTCAATGACTAAAGCTTACTACATCATGTTTGCAAATTAGGATTAAAATGTAGTGCCATTTTAGATAATTTTCAAAGATCCTAATTCAATGGAAATTAGTGTTAGATGGTGATCAATGTTTTTTCCATTCACATCATCTCTTTATCACATTGCATAAATTTCAAGGGACAAATCATTTTTTCAATCAAAATCCAAGTTTTGTTTTAAATCAAAATCAATGGCATATTACAAGAGGGTAATATAGAAGCTTATTTATACAAACTCCATCAACTCCTAGTCCCTTGTCTATGATGTTTTATCATATAAAGCCAATCATGGAGGTTGGTCATCTTGATCTTTTCAGTGCTTGTGCAACCTTGAATTCTTCTTTGGCCAAAGCACTATATGGAATTGATGGCATCACATGTGTCTTTTTTGAATCATATTTCATCAATATGATAAAGTCAAAAGATACCTTCTAGGAAGTCTTAAAACCTAAAGATTTTGCTGCAATAATGGATTTTTACTCATCAAAAATAATCATTATTTGTTGATTCAACCATTGAAATGCCTAGTGACATAACCATTGATGAGAATGATAGTGAAACTATTACCATGATGAAAGAACTATTGGAGACATGGATCTAACCTACTGTACAAGATCATGGTGGTGACATACAATATTGTGGCCTTAGTGAAGAAACTAGGATTGTGAAATTAAAAATGCAAGGAGCTTGTGGTGGCTACCCTAGTTCCTCCCTTTGAAATCAAGCATAAAGAACATGTTAATGCATTATATAACTAAGGTGAAAGGAGTGGAACTAGAAAAGGACAAACAAGCCATAATCAATCTGTGATATTTAATTGCCCTTTAAATACTTCCTTGTCTATAAAATTATAGAAAATGGGACACTTTTAAGGTTCTCTAATAAGGTAAATTCCATGATGGGTAGCTAACCATAGTGGATTTGGTTGGACTTCAATAAAATTTTTGCATTCAATAGAGGAACTAGTTAAAAGAAGGATCCATGTAACTTAAAAAATTCTATAATCTATTTTAAATGTGAGTTTTAAATTCTATATTTCTATATCTCATTGAGATGGCTCAAGGTAGATCATGGCAAACAATAAAATCATGTGCATCTCATTGTTGCACCATGTGAGATTAAAAAAATTCATCTTACCTTTTCAATTTTTTGATGCTAATGCAATGGCACATACATGCAAGTAGCCAATGGTTGTTAATATCCAGCATTGAAAAATCAAAAGATTTAGGATCTAATTTCTATATCTTTATAAAAATATTTTATTAAGACTAATTTTAAAAAAATAAAAAAATTTAATACTATTTCAACCTTGTTGGTCTTAGTTAATCTAATTTTATTTGGTTTTAACCTCATTTCTCTCTTATTATACTTTGTTTTGCCTTGTTTTATTTTTTTCCTAGCTTATTTGACTATCATTGGTCCTAGTTTACCTTGTAGTGACCTTGTATAACCTCACTTTACTTTATTCTACCCTATTTAGCATTATTTTACTATGTTTTAGATCTTATTTTGCCTTGCGTTGCTATGTTATTATAGTATTTTTTGCATTATTTTAACATTATTTAACAACTATGTCATGTAGATGCTACTTAATATGCTTTTGGTTGAAATGCAAGATTTAAACATGGATACATGAGCATAATTCAATCTACCTTTAAACTTGGTTGGACCCTATGGTGATGTTGAATGATCAATTAACCTTGAATGTTTAGATTTTGAGCTTGGGAGCCTCTTCAACCACATAGCCTCAATAGAGAAAGCCTTCGGGTGGTCATAGTACATGTCAAAACTCTTAACTTAGAGGATGGAGACATCATGGAATATTATTTAGTTGAAATTCCTCTTACAATCCATAATGGTGATGATAAAACACTAAAATTAAGTCCCTCTCTTGAATCCCAATAGGCTCAAGACATCATCAAAGTCCTCCAAGATAACATTAAAACCTTTGCATAGTCATATGAAGACATGACTAGGTTAGACCCATGTTTAGTTTAATAAAACATTATACTTGGCCCTAACATAAACCCCTTAAACAAAAAGTTTGAAAAATTAGATAAGATTTGGCTTTAGCAGTTCAAAATAAGATCAAGAAACTTTACCAAACTAGTTTCATCTTAACTATTGATTACGTTGATTCAATGTCCAACATAGTGATGGTTCCCAAGAAGAATGGGAACATTTGCATCTATATCAATTTCTAAAACCCTAAAAAGGCAAACATTAAAGATGATTTTCCATTTCCTAGCAGTGATCAACTCATCGATACTATGGTTGGACATTCCTTATTATCCTTCATGGATAGGTTCTTAGGATACAACCAAATTAGGATTAACTCAGAGCATCAATTTGTTATAACATGATGCCATTTGATCTAAAGAACATAGGTGAGATCTATCAATGAGCAATGGCCTACATATTTAGTGACTATATGCTAAGGTTTCTTAAAAAATATGTTAATGACATAGTAATCAATTCCAAGATGGCTAATGATCACGTGCATGACCTTGACTTAGTTCTTCAATCATGCCTAAAATATGAACTTAGACTTAATCCTAAGAAGTCTGTCTTTGGCATCAAAATTGGTAAAATGCTTGGTTTCTTAGTGTCTGAGGTAGGGATACCTATCGATCCTAATAAGGTTGATGTCATAACTAAATTGGCAATACCTACTAACCTTAAGGAGCTTCAAGGACTACAAGATAGATTGCAATTTATTCGTAGGTTCAATTCAAGGCTTACAAATAAGTTGCAACTCATGTAGCACTTGCTTAGAAGGGAGTTCACTATGAATGGACTATCCAATGCCAAGAAGCCTTTGATAACATCAAGCAAGAGTTGGTACAACTACCTTCTATATGTCCACCATAAAAGGATAAACAATTTTATATCTATCTTGCAATCTCTAACACATCCATAACCTTTCTACTCTATCAAAGACAAGGTGATGGAGTAGAGTTACCTATTTACTACCTGAGCCATGCATTGATAGATTATGGGATCCAATACACAAAGGTCAAGAAGTATTACCTAGCCCTAGTCTTCTCCTTGAAGAAATGGAGACACTACCTTTTTAGAAGCTAAGTCCATGTCATATGAAAAGATAATATATTAAGATCCATAATGATCAATATTTATAAAAGTAATCAAATAGCTCAATGGAAATCCATTACAACTGAGTTTGACCTACATTACATCTCTTAAGCCTCAACCAAAGGCCAAGCTATAGTTGCATAACTCACAATATTCCTAGTTGAAGACCATGTATCCATTGATCTTGAGTTCCTTGATGAGCATGTTAACATTGTTAATGAGGTAACTAAGGGTTACAAGGCCATCATGCACTTTGACAAAGCTTTAACTACCATCATTCTCTAATGATATCCAACCTTTCACTTTTCATTTTCAATTCCCATGTACCATCAACATAGTAGAATATGAATGATTAATCAAAGAAATGATGGTAGCTCATGATCAAGAAATCAAATTTTTAATGACAAAATGTGATTCATAACTTATGGTTAATCAAGTAACTAAGGTTTATGCATCTAAAGCCAAACATTTACAACCTTATAATGAACTAGCCAAGAAACTAATACAATACTTTATAGATGTTGGTATTCAACATATACCTCAAACCAAGAATACAGTTGATGTCATTATGACCTTATCCCTAAATGTGATGCCATATGTGTTTAGTAAGTTACCTTTTCTAATGGAGAATTTTTCTTTTTCCATCATGCAAAACATTAAAGGCATCTTTATAGCCATCATCAATAATGACCCTCAAAAGTAGTATGATGATATTAAATTTTACCTAATGCATGATGATGAATCATCATTGTGTCAGGTTGATGGGCCTCCATTGACATGGCCTCATCAATGAGGCCCTATTTATGTGGTGTTGCCCCATTGATGGGGCTACATCAACATAGCATTTATTGCACCTATGGAGCCCCATCAACATAATGCAACAATAAAATCTATAAACATGTGCTCACCAACTATGTTTATGGGGGAGTGAAGTCATAGTTGTAGTAGAGCTCTTACAATTTTGTCATTTGATAGTTACAATATTTCTCCAAGTGCACATAGTGGGAGTTAGAAAGTGTACAGATCTTTATTTAATCACTATTGTACCTGAACACACCAGTGTGAATGGAAATAAAGATGAGCCTTTTGATCAAACCTTGCAACACTTGGAATATATTAATGATTTATTTATGCATTTATTATTTTCTTAATTATGCAATTACTTAAGATAAATTAGAATTCAAGTGATTAGTTAATTAAATAAGCTAAGTAGATTAAACACATAAGTATGACCACTTCAAGCGTAAACATGTATTTGTTTGGTAATCTTAGTAGCATTATTGCTGGGTTTGCCTAGTAGCATAGCACTTGGTGACCCCAATAGTGGATACATGGTTTGAAGATGTGTATAGAAAATGGGACCAAATGCTTGTGTTAGGACTAGTTAGAGATTAGTTAATTAGTTAAATTAAATTAGTTATTAAATTACTTCATTTCTCTATTTCAAGTACCATGAACATAAAACGTAAAATAATGAAAATTAGATGCCTCAATTACACTTAACCATACCTTTATATATCACAAGTGTAATTGGAAAGACAACAAATGATTATTAGGACAAAGTTCACTTCCTACAAGATTAGTGTACCAAAAGACATAGACTTTGCAGAATTTAGCCAAATCACATGTGAATGCTTCGTGATTCATATGGTTGCCCATATAGGTACCTCGACTGCTCATCATTGTTGTTGTTGCTAGGGGCTCTTTTTGTTGAAACATGCACTATTTAGGTTTAGTGAACATTATTAACATCATTGGACAAACCCAAAGGCCAAAATAATTCTCACAAATAATATAATCACATAAGGACACTAATATCCTATTTGTACTGCAAAATTTCTTCTTCTTGCAAGTGTGATGATACTAAATTGCCAACCCCTTAAGAATGCAAGGTGGTGTATACTCATCTAGATGAGTATGTATCTAATTTCAACTTCATCTTACATCAAGATGAACAAATACAATGGCGTGATATGGAAGGCAACATTGTAATGCCTCCTGATTGATCTATACTAGTGATGATACTTTAAACTCTTAAGAGGTTGGGCATTCATGATCTTTAAGAGAAGTACATTGTGCATGATTATGACTACTGGGACTATCATCCCACTAAAATGCAATGCAGGAGAGATCAACACCAAGAGAATCACCATGAGTTTGTCAAGGGCATAAGGTTCACCAATCCCTTGTTCCTGCTTAACCAAGTTGACAATGAAGATCCTCCCTCTGGGAACTCTCAACATGAAGATTATCCACCCCTTGTTACTAGTGAGGTGTGGCCCTAAATTTGCAGTCCACTATCAACAATCTAGGTTCGGGTAAAGATGGAAATCAAGGCAGAAGCTCAAACAAGCATCAAGAGGATAAGAAAACTAACAAACATGGTTGTGATAATTGAAGAAGAGATAGTAGATACCATGGTGACAGAAGTCCTCCTCCCTCTTCACCCTCTTCATTTTCATCTTCATCTTCCTATTCTAGTTCTAAAAAGTGCTATAGAAAGAACAACTATGATAAAGGTGAATAGTGGGATAATAATTATGATTGCTAGGCCCACAATGGCTAAAGGGGTAGTAGACGACGTCATCAATTCCATTGCATTAATGATGATGATAAGCCTTTGTTGGAAACTTAAAGCATGTTAAATCTCACAAAGGTTGTAAAAATTCCAAATAGTCATGTGAAAGATAGTTGGATCATACAACTTAATATGAATAATACTCCCAGATGTGAAGGGGGATATAATTCTGATCCACAAACACATATTCAGCTTTTCACAATGCCTACACCTTACAAAATATCAAAAAAAATTAGCAAAAACTAAAGCTATTTCCCAAGACACTCATCAAGGAAGCAAAAAGCTGGTACCAATCTTTGGAGCCAGAATCCATCTGTAGGTGGAGTACAATGCTAAAGCTATTTAATGATAAGTATTAGATGTACTCTAGAGTTTCTAATCTAAGAAGGAAAATCTAAGGACGGAATCAAGGAAACCATGAATTCTTGGATGCCACCATGGGTAGATACTATTCTCTCATACATCAGTGCCTTGGCCATGGTAATTCTCAGTAGGAAAAAATTCATCATATCATAGATGGACTTAGATCAAAAATGAGAAAAACTCATGGGATCTATACCCAAGGGAGACTATCTAAACTTAGAGCCCATTAGATCCAAAGGCTAATTGAGCAAGTAGCAAAAGAAGAAGGAGAATTAAGAAAACGTAAAATTGAAAAGAAATACAATAGGGATCCTTCCATCAAAAAGACAGAAGTCTAATTTTGTGATAGTTAAAAGGAATCACCACTTGATGAGATGGTAAATATAAATACCTTGCCTATCCAAAAGTCTATGTCTAAAATTTCAGCCAAGATGGATAAAATGTGGAATTCGTTGAATGAGAAATACCAAACTGCACTAAAAATCATCAAAGAATCAAGAGAGAAGGCTAGTGATCATAACCGTAGGAGGAAAAAAGAAATTGAACATGCCTACTAAAGGGGTAAGGAAAATATTGCTACAATAGATGAAGCTACAAAAACTAAATCAAATGATGATGGTGGATGTGACATCTACCACTATGAACATCCTAAGGGATGTTGCCCAATCATGTTACACTTACAAGAGTCTAGGGTGTATGCTCTAAATCCATGACTAACAAACAAATAAACATCTAGAAGATTGCCTTATCCTCAAGGTAATCCTAAATATTTCCATTAGCAACAACAATATTATCCAAGGGAAACTCCACTACAAGCGTATGAGCAATATCAATAGTGGCACCAACCATAGTCATGGAAGATGCCACCACCAAGGCAGCAGTACCCTTACAGGTAACCAGATAAATATGGGTATTATGTCCAACAATTCCTATCTCCACATAACTCTTCTAGTCATATTTCGTCTTTCCAAAATCACTATCACCCTCTTAAATACTTCAGAGCTACTTATCCACATTCCATGAGAGATGCCACATTTTATCATTATCCTCCTCTTGTTTTTGCACTTGTTCCTCCATCATCAATGCAACTACCACATGATCCATCTATGCAAGGTGAACTTCTAGCCTAGCTACAGCAATGCAATGCTACCAAGACCATCAATCTACAACCAGTTCATCAACTGAGGGATTCATACTCTCATGCTCATAAAAGATCACTCTTCCAAACCAATAGCCCTACTAAGCCCTCACAGACTCAGGAGGTTGGTCACCTTGCTCCTACTTCATCCTCTACAAATCATTCCATCAAATCCCCTTCAAATCAGATGCCATCCAAAATCATATTGTTATGCTCACCCATGTCATATCTAATTGGATCTAGGTTGGTAACCTTCCTAGGAAATTAGCTAACCCTGGGAGTCCTCTTATCTATTTACAAATTGCTAGGAATGAACCATGTAAATCTCTTCTTCATTTTTGTTCCAGTATGAACTTGATATATCATAAATGTATATTTCCTAGAACCTACCACCTCTTAAGAAGAGTAATATCATATTGAAATTGATATACTAGTCCATCATTGTTCCATTGAGACTGGTCTAAGATATTGTGATCATTATCTATGGGTAATTTTATCCTACCAATTTCCTAGTAATCAAGGTTGAAAACTACAAGGGGGACTTTCCAATCATTATGGGAAGGGCATGGCTAAGCACTATTAATGCAAAAATGGGCATCATAGATCTTTCCTTGGAGATATCAAAGGAAAATACATTTGGAAAGATTAAGAAGAAATGAGTTCCATACATCATGTATAGCAATACAGGGTGCAATTCTGTGCAAAAACTCTAGTCCATGAAACAAGCATCTATTTCTACATGCAAGCAGTGTGCACATGAGGCAAATATTCAAAGGTTTCTGTACATAGTAGCCATAAAACAAGAGGGCACCCAATGGTTGACTGCTAATAATAATAGTAGCACAATGTGCATGGAACCTACAAAGAGTCTGACATGTGTTTATGTCATAGGCATGGATGAACTAGAGCAAGTTCATCACCAACACTTTGATGATGAAAATGCTAATACCAATTTGAAAGAGTTGGAGATTTCTGAAAATTTACATAGGAGCCCCTAGAGTTGAAAAATCTACATACTTGCCTAGAATATGCATTCTCAAAAAATGGCAAGTTGATCATACCTAATGCTAAACTTGCTCTTCAGTAGAAAGCAAAATTATTGAAAGTGCTCAACAATGACCAATAGCCTTTCTTGGTCATATCCATAAATCACTAGAATTGATCCATAGATATGTTAACACTGCATTTACACTGATCTATCCATGAAGCCAAGGAGTCAACCACAATGACAATTGAACCCAAAATTAAATCAAATTATCAAAGAGAAGATTGAGCAACTCTTTAAGGCAAAGTTCATCTACCCCATTGCGAATAGTGAGTGGATCAGCCCACTCATGATAGTGCTAAAGAGAGGTGGAAAATGGTAGGTTTGTATTGAGTTGCGACTATTAAACATGGCAAAATTCAAAGATCACTTTCCATTGTCATTCATTGATTAGGTTTTGGACACCATATTTGGGCATTACTATTATAGTTTTCTAGATGATTATAGTGGCTATAACCAAATCCAAATTACACCAAAATATTAGGCCAAAAAAAACATTCACAAGTCCCTAGGGGACCTTTGCATATCACAAGATGCCTTTTGGTCTATGCAATACTCATGCCACTTTCCAACATCTTATCTTACATATCTTTCAGTAGCAAATAGGTAGTGGAGTGGAAGTCCTCATGTATGATTTCTCCACTTATGATGCTACATTCAAGCAAGCCTTGAACCACTTTTCACAAGTACTAAAAATATGTGTGGAGAGAAATTTGTAGCTTAATTAGCAAAAGATCCATCTCATGGTTTCAAAGGGTATTATATTAGGACATCAAATTTTATAGAAAGGGATCAAGCTAGACCCTGAAATGATAAAGGTCATCCAAGGAATCACTCACCAACTAAAAATCATTAAATATGTTCAATCACTCCTTGGACACACTGGTTACTACTGATGATTCATAGAGAATTTCTCTAAGATTGCAAAATTATTGTTTGAGCTAACAAAGAAATATGCTCCCTTCATTTGGAGTAAGGAATGTGAGAATTCATTTCAAAGCCTCAAATAGAAGCTCATAGAGACTCTAATTCTATAAGCACCTGACTGGTCCAGACCATTCCATAACATGATAGATGCACTAATTACATCTTGGAAGCCATACTTACATAATTGGATAATAACAAATGTCCATATTACATCTACTACACAAGTCAAATCATTATGTGTGCACAACTGAATTACACCACCATGGAAGAAAAACTAATCGTAGTGGTGTATGCTCTAGAAACGTTTAGGCACTATGTGCTTGGATATAAAGTATTTACACACACTGGCCATAGTTCCATGCACTTCCTCATGAACAAGCCAACGGTGAGCCTCCATGTCAGAAAGTGGTTGATGATCTTGCAAGAATTTGATCTTACAATGTTAGATTGAAAGGAAACTGAGAAGCTAGTCACTACTCACTTATTTCAATTGTGATGGGATAACAAAAAAGAAAGCCCATTATTTGATCTATTTTGTAATGAAATTCTCTTTTTTGGTGTAATAAATAAGCACATAACCATAGAACCAAAATGGTATGATGGAATCCTCACTTATCTTCTCACTCAAAAGATGCCACAAGGTCTAGACCATAGGAAGAAACAATAGTTTCTTCATCGGGCTAAGAACTTCATGGAAATCAATGGATACCTTTATAAGATATGTGCCAACAGCTTGGTTCATTGGTTTTTCCCTAATGTAGATCAATTATGCATTCTCTAGGATGCTTACGAAGGTCCTTGCAGAGGCCACTATGATGGGAAACACAGCCATAAAAATCCTGATGGCAGGATATTGTTGGCCCATAATAGTTAGGGATGCCCTCCAATTATCTAATCTTGTAAATGCTATTAATGAGATAGTGGGATGACCACATGAATGGAGGGTCCTCAATAGTGGATTCAATCACTAGAACTTTTTGATATATAGGGCATAGATTTCATGGGTCCCATCACACCCATGTCTAATAGGAAGGCATATATAATCATCATCATTGACTACTGTACCAAATGGGTAGAAGTAGTAGCCTTCACTGACTATACATCATCCACTACTACTCGATTTGTACAATAAAATGTTGTGAATAGGTTTGGGATGTCATGTGCACTGATTTCTAACAATGAAACCCATTTTACAAGTAATACTTTTTGAAAACTCATGTAACACTTTGGGGTTAAACATAAATTAACAACACCCTATCACCCCCCAAGCCAAAAATCAAGTAGAGGTGACTAACAGGGAGATAACAAAGATTTTAACAAGAACTTTTAACAAATATAGGAGAGACTAGAGCATGAAACTCAACGATGCCCTTTGAGCCTACTACTCAACATGGAAACTCTCTATTGGCTACTCTTCCTATGAGTTAGTGTATGGAAAAATTCCAATGCTTCCAATTCAATCTAAGCTTTATACACTCTCAACAGCCTATGACCTAGACCTTGACCTAAGTCTAGCACAAAAAGAAAGACTGATCAACCTCAATGTGCTAGAAGAAAATCAATTGGTAGCCCTATCTTGGAATGAAGTGCAAAAGGCATTCAATAAAAAACATCATGATCTCAGAATATATAAAGTAAAATTTCAATCGAGAGATAAGGTTCTCTATTGGAATCCCAAACATGTACTGCAAAAAAATTTTAAATGTTGTTTAAAGGGCCTTATATAATTTATGAAACCTTTCCTTTTGGGGCCATGATCATATACAAACATGAAAGCTGAAACAAAAAGCAGTTGATTAATGTCCAACAGATAAATCCTTTCCAAAATTCAAAATCAACTAGTGCAACAAATACCTCAACAGATGGGTAACCACACTTAATTTTTTAGATCTCATCCTTCCAACTCAGTTGTGGGGGAGATGGCCATTCATGCTAATCATATACATGGCTCCTCATTTTTTCTATTTTTTTTGTTTTATACATTTTTATTTTGTAGATTGTTTATTTTACACCTTTTTTATTTTAAAAATTCTTCCTATTTTACACCATTTTTTGTGTTACACCACCATTATTACATTTAAGTCTTTCTTGAGTATTTTACACTTTCTTATATATTTTACTTTATTTTAGTTTGATTTTCTAATTTTTGTTAATAAACATGCTTTCTCTGAACAGGACATTGTGGTGTTGTAGTTGTTACTAATGGTCATTTGTGCTTAATTTTTTGTTTGCTAATTTTTGATTTCTATTTCTGAATTTTTGTATCGATGGCTAAGACATGGTTTCTTTTTCATGGAATTGTAGTAAGTCCACGACATCCACCCATCCTCAAGCGTTATGGTTTTCCTTCCTTTGAAAGCTTGAGGTTCCTTCTCATTAAATAAAATTTTAATAAATTTGTAACCTTGTTAGTTTCCAAAATTGGGAAGGATTCAAAGGTTTGCATAGGGTGTAACTTCAAGGGGACTCAATACTCTTTGTACTCTTCTACTTGCTCGGGTGCATGAATTTTTTTATAGACTTCTTACCATTCCATGTCGATCAATAATACGAAGTTGAACAAAGTCTTTACATGGTGTGGTTTCCATCTAAAAAGAAAAAAATAAAAAATAAACATGATGGGAATTTAAAGCACATCCCTAAGAAAAATAAACAGGCTACAAGCACTAGTTATGGGACTAGAAAAACATATTACCCATGCATGAAGGTCCTCTCTAACTAAGGCCCTTTCTCACTTTTTGCTTCTCTTTTCTTCTCTTTATGGAAAGGTAGTTGTTTTTTGGATGCACTCTTATATCTTGAGGAGGCGGATCAGTCTTGGAGTGATGATGCAAAGTCACTAAAAGTGGTTGGTTTTGGTTTGGACTAAAGATGAATCTTTTCAAGCCATTTAAACACAAAATTTACAAAGGACTTCTTATGACCTCAATTTAGAATTCCATTCCACCTTCTCCATCAGCCGTCTATACTAACCATAACTCACCTAACTACTAGTATCCATGTTAATGATTTGGTGTCTTTGTCTGATGTACTTGAATTCTTGGGTAGAATCTTTTAAGTTTTGGTCCTTAACTTCCATCAACCATTAATCACCTATGGGGCCCACATACTCCTTAGGTTGAATTCATGAAAGGATAAACAAGGCATATTCCTGCTATGCGGAGGACTCACTTCCATATCTCTTGGTTGGATTTATTAAGCACCTTATCCTTAGGCATTCTTGTAATCAGAATCTTTCATACACACATATTCTGCATCCAACCATGTACTCCTTTACATATTTTTTCCAATGCACATATTCTCCATCAAAATTTTCAATTTTTGAGCTTTCAAAGAATCTCTTCAATGATTTCATCATATTCTTGAATTTTCTAGGACTCCATGGACTCCAAATTCATTAAAAAATTCCTTATATTATTCACGATATTCACATTTGAAAATTTTATCTATGAACCTCATAAATGAAACCCCGTTGACATAGTGCAAAAATAATATAAGTATGTGTGACCCCTTAGAAATTTTCACATTTTCTCACAAATTT
This sequence comes from Gnetum montanum, assembly GCA_015680685.1. Taxonomy (NCBI): domain Eukaryota; kingdom Viridiplantae; phylum Streptophyta; class Gnetopsida; order Gnetales; family Gnetaceae; genus Gnetum; species Gnetum montanum. The sequence continues at coordinate 84,411 of MNCI01004186.1, read as the reverse complement.
CAAGGAAGTTTTTCAAATTTTTAGAGCTCATAACTTCTTAACCATTTATCCAAATCAACCTGTTCTTCAACCCTATAGCTATGGGAGGTAAGCTCTTAATCGTGGGGGCCACAAATGTGTCATTTTTTATAGAGACTTTTTTGTCATTTTTTGTAACTTCCACAAAGGTTTAACTAAGAAATCAACATTTAAACACCAAATTATAAAATTTAAACTCTTCCAATGAGCTTCTATGACACTTATAATAAAAATTAAGTAATAAAATAATCAATCTGCCATGGTCCAACCTTAGCAAAGTATAACTAACTAACGAGATAAGGTATTCAAATATTTAAAGTTACATGTTATATCTACTAATCCATGGATGTTTTGTGACCATAGATGGCATCAAAAGGCAAACACACATACGAAGAAAAACCATCTCAACCAAGAGAGAAATAGCCAAGAATGGGAAGGGGCCAAAAACAAGCCTAGAAAGAACCACTTGCAACCCATGTCACAGGTCCTCTTAGGGAAGAGTCCAAGGTGGAATCTATTTGTTAGATTCCAAAACTAGTAGCAGCAACAAAACATTCCCATCGAAATGAGGCACCAACTCAATAAGCAAACCTTGAGGTGACCTTGACAGAAGCCTACCTAAATCAAATCAAATTAAGGGAGATCCAAAAAATAGTGCTCCAGGAGTTAAAATTTGGCTCTTTCCTAGAGCAAGAACCTAAAGAAGTACAAGACCAATTGAAGACCTCTCCTATGTGGCCAATTATCACTTCCACTAGGAAATGGACATGGGAGAGACATTCTTATTCTAGAACAATAGGTTGGCTGGTTTAATGATCAAAATCAAGGACATCTCAATGTCCTACTTAGTGTAATCCATTGTTAAAGTGCTTAGGTTGCTAGGATTCCAATGCAAGTCGACCCCAACATAAAAAAGGAATGAGTTTGACGATGCTATGGTGTCGAGTGCAAGGAGTTTGATGTGCTAACACCAGTAGAAAGGATCCACTACAAGATTGTAGCCTTCCACCTAAATCCCATGGTAAGGCCCAACAATATCACTACCTTTTTTGCCCATGTGTGCACTACTCAAAGTGGAAGATTCCCTATCAACCTTCCACAATTGATCTATCTAGATATGGAGAAGTGATTTAAAGAGAATGAACATGGAAGGAAGGCACTCTCCTTTCCATGCCTCATTAGAAAACTCTTTTGAAAGGGGAAAAATAGCCTATTATACAAATGATGCTGTTAGGCATGCATCGACTGCTAATTTGGTGGAGATGATGAAAGATAAAATGCCTACAATAATCATTCAAGAAGAGGAGAAATAGCTACTACCTCCACCTTCCACTCAAGTAATTTTGTCAAACATCACTGCAATAGCCCAATGGGTGCATGAATATTGAGAATTTCTCTTGAGCAAACAAGAGCAATGAGCAAGCACCAGAGGTGGGGACCCATCTATATACTAGCTAGTGTTGAGTCACCTAAATGAGGAGGCCTAAACATTCAGCCTAATGGGAGGAGGTGGATCTATTTTATTGATCCAAAAAATGTAGTTGTCTATGAGGTCAAATCCTAATGCTAGAGAGTTCATAGTATCTTTTTCAGAATAACAATCACTTCCAAAACTTTCTAGGAACACTGCAACCTTCACGGTGCACTTGGAGGAATGCAAGGGGGCAATAATGCTAGTGATGCAGCACCAAGGATAGGAAATAGTAGCAGAGGTGGTTGCTAATAGAATTTCTGAAACACTAAATGCACCTATTACATCTATACCAAACATCACTACACTCAAAGATGTGCAAATGTTTGTAGAGATCATAAGTGGAAAATTAAGTGTAGCACAGCATGAAGAGCTGCTAGACCACCTATTGGGAACCAAGCAACCACTTCTGAGTGTCTTTGATCTTTCGCATAGTATTTCTACAACCTAATTAGAGTTTCTAAAGGCAAGGTACAAAAACATTATCTTGGAAGGGCAACTCAAAATAACCAAGGAGCTGAATGAATGCTTGGCTGGTGAAGTTGCTGAATTAATAGCCCAAATTGTCAAGCCTACTTTTCTCAACCCGACATTAACAAGATATGAAGCTCTTGAAGATCTTCACACCAAACTAAAAGGGGTTGAGGGTGCAATGAACATGACATTGTTCTACCAATCCTTGGTAGAGGCTTTCCAGCATAAAATTCAAAATGCCTTGGATCTGACCTACCAAGAGAATGTGCAACTAACCATAAAGAACCATCACCGATGAAATGTTGATGATCATAAACAATAGTTGACCAACTTTATCCATCAATAGTAGGAGCACCTAGCCAAAGTAAACACAGAGCTAAGGAGATTGGTAGCTGAAAATAGAAACCTATCCATGGAGGAGGTCCATGTCCTTCACCAAAAGACTATAATAGAGGTAGCCACCTAGAAATTAGAGGCTCTTAAATTTGAGAGAGTTAAGGATCATTATAGAGATTAGGTCAATATATAGAAAGAAGTTAATAAAAAGCACATTCAATTAGTGAAGGAAAAAGTAAATGAAATCCTCTAGCAAGGAAGAGAAGTTTGAAAATTTATTATTGATGGGCTAAATGCCTATAATAAGGCAAAAATCTAAATGAAAGAGTTGCAAATTGAAGAGATGACAGAATACATGGAGCTTGCCAATCTTTAATATACAAATTTGACTATGTTGACTATTGAATGACCATGATCAAAACTAGAGAAGTAAATGGCTAGCTTGTACTTGTTGTATAAGGCTAAGTTCAAGTACCACAAGGACACCAAGCAAAAACTTGCACTGGTAGACACCAAAGTTGAGGTTCTTAAGGGAAAATACAGTAATCATAGATTTTCTACCAATAACCTATCCAAAAGAATGAATGACTACCAAGAGCTACAAAATGCAATCAAGGTATTCAATGTCGAACATAAAAAATTCATTACCTAGTTTGTCAATATTAAGGAGTTGATCTCAGTAATGCCCTATCCATGGGATATCCACATTCCAACCCATATTAGTGATGACACATGAACATTGAATGATCCCTAGAGTAAGGAGGAGAATATGAAGGCATTACTGGATCTCTTTTGCCTTCCATTGGAGGTTGTAGGTGTAGCAAAATAGCCATACCTACCTCAACCACTACACCTACCTGAAGCTGGTGAAGGTCCTTCAAAACCTCCACCACCTAGGATTGTCTGATCTTCTCTCAACTACCTTTATGCCATCAGAGGATGTGTTGTCTAGTTTTATTTATCATGTTAAGGTGTTTAATTTTGTGTCATGAACATCACAATTTTTGTAATGTTGTTTATTTGTACACCTAAGCACTCAATTTTGTCAAGTTAGTTTGTTATGTCAAGAGTCATTCAATAATCCCATACCTTCCCAATTTTGTAAAGTAACTCTACGATAACTTTTCATTCAGTCATGGTGGTATGATGAATCATCATTGTGTTGTGTCAATGAGCCCTCATTAACATGGCCTCTTTGACAAGGCCCTGTTGACATGACCCCATCTACATGTTGTTGCCCCATCAATAGGGCCACATCAACATAGTGTTTACTGCATCTATGGGGCCCCGTTGATGTAGCACTACAATAAAATCTATAAATACAAGCTCACCAGTTGTGTTTATGGGGGAGTCAAGTTATAATTATGGTAGTGCTCTTGCAATTTTGTCATTTGATAGAATATTTCTCTAAGTGCTCGTAGTGGGAGTTAGAAAGTTTATGAATCTTTATTTAAGCATTGTTGTACCTGAACACACCAGTGTGAATGGCTATAAAGACAAGCATTTTGATCAAACTTTGCAGCACTTGAAATAGATTAATGATTCATTTATACATTTATTGGTTTCATTAATTATGCAATTAATTAAGCTAAATTAGACTTCAAGTGATTAGTTAATTAATTCAGCTAAATAGATTAAACACATAAGTACAATTGCTTCGAGCATAAACATGTATTCGCTTAGTAATCCCAATAGCATTATTGCTTGGTTCACCTAGTAGCATAATGCTTGGTAACCCTAGTAGTGGATACGTGGGTTTAGGACATGTATGAAAAGTGGAACCGGATGCTTTTGTTAGAACTAGTTAGAGATTAGTTAATTAGTTATTAAATTACTTCATTTCTCTATTTCAACCACCAAGAAAATAAAACATAAAATAATAAAAATCAGATGCCTCAATTACGCTTAACCATACCTTTGTACATCACAAGAGTAATTGGAAAGACAATGAATGACTATTAGGGCAAAGTTCACTTCCTAGAAGACTAGTGTATCAAAAGACATAGAGTTTATAGAATTTGACCAAATCACGCATGAACACTTTGTGATTCATGTGGTTGGGCATAGGGGCACCTTGACTACTCATCACATGGTGAGCCTCCACAAAACTTAACTACCTCTTAAAAGAACATTGTATGTAAAAGGTCAAAAAAATATGTCATTATAGTTGATAACATGCTATTTGAAGGTCCTACAATGGGAATTATTGTTTTTGGGAAAAACTAAAGCTTGCACAATCCTTGAGCAAGTTCATGAAGGTATATGCATAAGACATATTGGACCTAGAGCCATGGCCACAAAGATTAAAAAATTAAGATACTATTGGCCCTATATACAAATTGACTACCTACAAAAGGTTGAAACTTATGATACCTATCAACAACATAGCAACTTAATACATGTACCATCAACTAAATTACACACCACTCAAATCACTTTGTCATTTCAACTATGGAGAATAGACATTATTGGACCAAGAATTCCTAAGTCTTCTATAAAGCATAGCTTCATCATCACTGCAACTAAATATTTAACATAGTATATTAAGGCTATTCCTTTAAGAAGAAGAACATCTCAACAAGTATAAATTCATATTAGATAATATAGTGTTCCATTTTGGCATACCATTAACTATAGTCACAGATAATGGACTGTAGTTCAGTAGCCAAGAAACACAAACCTTTTGTGAATAATTAAGCATTAAACATTCCTTTTCATCAATGTATTATCCACAAGCTAATGGACAAGCCAAAATTAACAACAAGGTTATTATAAACTTGCTTAAAAAGATGTTATATAAAAGCAAACACAAGTGGCATGAATGGGCCTAAAAAAAATACTTAGGACTACAACTAGTGCCATCCCATATAGCCTTGTTTATGGATCTAAAGTTTTTTTGCCTCTTGAGTTGCATATTCCATCACTAAGGGTAGCTATATCTGACTTCATCAACAATGAACAAAATAAGAAGTTGTGTATCATCAACCTCGATTTAGTGGAAGAGCATTGAATACAAAAGCTTGCTCACATCTAATGGTATCAAGAGAGGTAGAAACAATAGTGTGCCGACCAAAATCGTCGGTGCGAGGCTGGAATGTTACGGGCACCGAAAGATCTGCGGACAAGCACAGTCGACCCTGCCTCCGCTTGAGGGCGAGCTGGAGTGGACGAAGGTAGAGTGCCTTGGATGGTCCGCACGCGGATCAAACAAGGACTTCCCCAAGTGCCACCGAAGTGTTATACACTGGGTTATGTGTAAAACAGAGCGTAAACGGCAAAACAGGTGCAGACAGTGTAAGCGTAGAGAGGCGTAAACAACGTCGAGTGTGAACAGCGTAAACAGAGATAGGCCCGGCGTAAGCGTATACAGGCGTAAACAGCATAAACAAGCGCAAAAGGCGTAAACAGATGCAAACAGCGTAAACAGTGGGTGTACACGGACACAGACGGAGCGTAAACATAAGCAGGCGTAAACGAAGCATGGGCCAAATTAGCGTAAAACTGTAAAAGAACTTGCAATAAGCGTGAACAGTGGATTATAGAGTTAAAATGTTGTGCACCGGTCTAACGCAGTTGTGTGGGGACACAAGGCGGATGTAAAGCCCCGGTGGATGGAGGGATGCAGCCGGCTGACATGGTAGGCGGAGTGCGGACTATGCTCAGCATACAGGACTTCCAGCATAAGCGTAAGCATAAGGGGGTTTCTGCAACGTAATTGCTCTGGGTCTGCTCTGGTAAATTTTTGCGGACCTGGTAAATGCGGAAAACTGGGCTATTTATAGGGGTAGGATTACTAGGAAAATCGAACTGGGAGACACGTGGCGTATAGACCAGGCATTACAATTTAGAAACATGGTATACACTGGGCGTATACGTTACAACAGGCCGACGTATACGCTGGGCGTGTACGCCGGGCGTATATGGTGGGCATATACGCTGGGCGTATACGCTGGGCGTAGACTTGGATAGATGCTGGCGTATACGTTGGGGCGTATACGCTGATGGATGCTGGACATCGACTTGCTTCAATTCTTGCTTCTGTTGCACCTGCTGAGTGTGCGTGTGAAGCGTGTATGCTGAGCGTCGGGCGTATACGCTGGTGAATGTTGGGCGTATACGCCGGGCGCATATGCCGAAGGATGTCCACTTGCTTCAATCCTTGCTCTTCGGTGTAATCTTCATGTTGCCATTGGAGATCTTGTCATCGAGCGCGTGCATCTACTGTACTTGGGCGTGTACGCCGGAGAGCCGGGTGTAGACGCCGGGCGTAGACGCTAGCATAGCACGGTTTAAAACTGGGCGTATACGCTGGCACAACACTTTGGTAAGAACCAGATGTTTCGATTTTCAAAATTGTCCTGTGTGACTTCGAATGTAGCCGAAGTCACCCATGGGTCACGGGGATCTGCTTCTTGTCAAACAGATGCTAAACTCAAAGATTTTTTTGGTGTTTCATTGCCTGTGCCGGAGAAACTCAAGCAAGCAAAGAGTCCCATCAGGGGTGTGGGCGTATACGCTGGGCATAGACTTGGATAGATGCTGGTGTATACGTTGGGGCGTATACGCTGATGGATGCTGGACGTCAACTTGCTTCAATTCTTGCTTCTGTTGCACCTGCTGAGTGTGCATGTGAAGCGTGTATGCTGAGCATCAGGCGTATACGCTGGTGAATGTTGGGCGTATACGCCGGGCGCATACGCCGAAGGATGTCCACTTGCTTCAATCCTTGCTCTTCGGTGTAATCTTCAAGTTGCCATTGGAGATCTTGTCGTCGAGCGCGTGCATCTGCTGTACTTGGGCGTGTACGCCGGAGAGTCGGGCGTATACGCTGGGAGTAGATGCTGGGCGTAGACGCCGGGCGTAGACGCTAGCACAGCACGGTTTAAAACTGGGTGTATACGCTAAGCGTATACGCCGACACAACACTTTGGTAAGAACCAGATGTTTCGATTTTCAAAATTGTCCTGTGTGACTTCGAATGTAGCCGAAGTCGTCCGTGGGTCGCGGGG
>MNCI01004186.1:45739-64512 GCA_015680685.1 Gnetum montanum | reverse complement strand
GTGGTGGGAAATCTGGTGCGACGTCGTGCCCATCATCGGCCATTGTCCGGCCATGTTGTATGAGGAGGCCCCTTGTTGGGTTACGGCAGTGAAAGGGGGTGCATGCATTTGGACATGCAGGATGTAGTGGGCAGATGTGGACACAGGTTTAACGTGTGGCATTCTTACCACTTGGGACTGGAACGTCACCCCCACGTTACTGTGAGGGGGTGGTGCTTGTGAGGATGAACCTGCTGCTGTAAAAGGGAAGGCGTTGGGCAAAGGGTTGCCCTGGGGAGGGATCTGGGCTGACGCGGATGTTTCTTGTAACAGTGCTTGGGTGTGGGCAGAGTTAACGGGTTGGAGGGGTATGGTCTCCCCTGCGTCCAGGTTAAATATGGGGTTCATGTGGTTATGTGGACTAAGAGTATGATAGGAGTCTTCATGCTCAGATTGCGCAGCGAATTCGTCCTCTTCATCCCGTTGTGGGTCTGCCGTAATTTGATCTAGCGCTTGGCTCCTGTGTAGGAGGAGCTGCGTAAAGAGTTCCGAGAATTGTTCTGGAATAGGGATTACATCGTATGGGGAAGGGATGAATTCATATCCCCCTCTGTAAAAGATTTCAAATTGCCTTTTTACCTCCATTTCAGCCCGATCTACTACCAAGCCTGCTTGCATCTTAATGCAGATGAAGTTATACTCGTCTTGGCTTATAATGTTAGTGGCAGGGTCTCTCCCTTGCAACCTCAACGACCGACGGGGCCCCATTGTGGATTGCCCTCCCATATGTTGTGTGATAGATTGCTGGGCAGCCGTTGTGTCTGAGATGTTAACGTTCTGGGTAGTAGCAGCGGTGATGTTGATGGGATTCATGATGGTAGACGATTCAAGTGTGCAGGATTGATGCGAATAATGTAGTGTATGCGACTGGCGTAGAAGAATCTACTAGGTAAGTATGCAGCGTAAACGCTAGCGTAAGCGTGCAGCGTATACGCTAGGGTAAGTATGCAGCGTAAACGCTGGCGTAAGCGTGCAGCGTATACGCTAGGGTATGCAGCATAAACGCTGGCGTAAGCGTGCAGCGTATACGCTAGGGTTTGTGCAACGTAAACGCTAAAGAATCGACAGCGTAGACGCTGAGTCGGGGGTTTGAACACGGCAGCGAAGACACTGATGAGTGTAGACGCTGAAGAGCGTGAAGTCTGTTTAGCGAAGAGGCCCTCCTTCTAGTGCCAAAAATTGTGCCGACCGAAATTGTCGATGCGAGGCTGGAACGTTACGGGCACCGAAAGATCCGCGGACAAGCACAGTCAACCCTGCCTCCGCTTGAGGGCGAGTTGGAGTGGACGAAGGCAGAGTGCCTTGGATGGTTCGCACGTGGATCAAACAAGAACTTCCCCGAGCACCACCGAAGTGTTATACGCTGGGTTATGTGTAAAATAGAGCGTAAACGGCGAAACAGGCGCAGACAGCGTAAGCATAGAGAGGCGTAAACAACGTCGAGTGTGAACAGCGTAAACAGAGATAGGCCCGGCGTAAGCGTATACAGGCGTAAACAGCGTAAACAAGCACAAAAGGTGTAAACAGATGCAAACGGCGTAAACAGTGGACGTACACGGACGTAGACGGAGCGTAAACGTAAGCAGGCGTAAACGAAGCGTGGGCCAAATTAACGTAAAACTGTAAAAGAACTTGCAATAAGCGTGAACAATGGATTATAGAGTTAAAATGTTGTGCACCGGTCTAACGCAGTTGTGTGGGGATACAAGGCGAACGTAAAGCCCCGGTGGACGAAGGGATGCAGCCGGCTGACATGGTAGGCGAAGTGCGGACTGTGCTCAGCGTATAGGACTTCTAGCGTAAGCGTAAGCGTAAGGGGGTTTCTGCAGCGTAATTGCTCTGGGTCTGCTCTGGTAAATTTTTGCGGACCTGGTAAATGCGGAAAACTGGGCTATTTATAGGGGTAGGGTTACCGGGAAAATCGGACTGGGAGACACGTGGCGTATAGACCGGGCGTTACAATTTAGAAACATGGTATATGTTGGGCGTATACGTTACAACAGGCCGGCGTATACGCTGGGCGTAGACTTGGATAGATGCTGGCGTATACGCTGGGGCGTATACGCTGATGGATGCTGGACGTCGACTTGCTTCAATTCTTGCTTCTGTTGCACCTGCTGAGTGTGCGTGTGAAGCGTGTATGCTGAGCGTCGGGCGTATACGCTGGGCGTGTACGTCGGTGAATGTTGGGCGTATACGCCGGGCGCATACGCCGAAGGATGTCCACTTGCTTCAATCCTTGCTCTTCAGTGTAATCTTCATGTTGCCATTGGAGATCTTGTCGTCGAGCGCGTGCATCTGCTATACTTGGACGTGTACGCCGGAGAGCCGGGCGTAGACACCGGGCGTAGACACTAGCATAGCACAGTTTAAAACTGGGCGTATACGCTGGGCGTATATGCCGGCACAACACTTTGGTAAGAACCAGATGTTTCGATTTTCAAAATTGTCCTGTGTGACTTCAAATGTAGTCGAAGTTGCCCGTGGGTCGCGGGGATCTGCTTCTTGTCAGACAAATGCTAAACTCAAAGATTTTTGTGGTGTTTCATTGCCTGGTGCCGGAGAAACTCAGGCAAGCAAAGAGGCCCATCAGGGGTGTGGGCGTATACGCTGTGCGCAGACTTGGATAGATGCTGGTGTATACACTGGGGCGTATACACTGATGGATGCTGGACGTTGACTTGCTTCAATCCTTGCTTCTGTTGCACCTACTGAGTGTGCGTGTGAAGCGTGTATGCTGAGCGTCGGGCGTATACGCTGGGCGTATACGTCGGTGAATGTTGGGCGTATACGCCGGGCGCATACGCCGAAGGATGTCCACTTGCTTCAATCCTTGCTCTTCGGTGTAATCTTCATGTTGCCATTGGAGATCTTGTCGTCGAGCGCATGCATCTGCTGTACTTGGGCGTGTACGCCGGAGAGCCAGGCGTACACGCTGGGCCTAGACGCCGGGCGTAGACGCTAGCACAACACGGTTTAAAACTGGGCGTATACGCTGGCACAACACTTTGGTAAGAACCAGATGTTTCGATTTTCAAAATTGTCCTGTGTGACTTCGAATGTAGCCGAAGTCGCCCGTGGGTCGCGGGGATCTGCTTCTTGTCAAATAGATGCTAAACTCAAAGATTTTTGTGGTGTTTCAAATAGCATCATCATGATCCAAACAGATGAAAAGTTAAGGAAGGAGACCTTGTCCTTAAGGCCATTTGCAAACATGCATAAAAGTTTTCAACCAATTAGGAGGGACTTTTCTTGGTTACAAAAGCCTATGTCAATGGAGCATTCAGATTGGCAGACATGGATGGAAATGAATTGGCTAATCCAGTCAATTATTCCTATCTCAAATCTTATTATTTCTAACACTAACCTATTTTCCTATAGTCCTTGTCCATCTTTGTTTATAGGTATGAATGAATGATGAATACCAATAACTCTTGTGGCCTACAACAAGTGAGCCTACATGACCTAATATCTCTTTTGGGCATCTCAAAATGCTAAAAACTTTGTAAAATTTGTGAAACAAAATACAAATTTCTCATGTTGTATCAATTATAACCTATGGTGGCCTATATTCTACTTATTATTTCATGTGGCCTTATGCAGTCTCTTGTAATAATATGTATTATTTGGCTTGTTTTCTTGTCCTTTTGGAGTTGTGCTTACAGGATAAAGCTTGAAGTTATCACTAAGGTACGACTCATCGCAACAGTAAGCTACCATGCGATCTCAATGCATGAGATTCAGTTAGCTTGTCCAACTATTCCAGGAATGCTTACCTCACATCACTTATCCCTCCTAAACCATGTTCTTGTAACCAAAGTATAGTCTTCCTTATCCTAAATAACGATCAAAATCAATGTTTGACATTCATGCACCATGGTCATATGCCATGCTCTTCTACATGCCCCACAGATCAAGTTCGTTGAATGTAACACATCTCATTCAACAAAAGAAAGAAAAATTTGACATAGTCCACTGATCAAGTTCATTGAATGTAACACAACTTATTTAGTGAAAAAAGCACAATTCGTCTTTGATAGTGAAATCCAATAAAGGTTTCACTCCCAAAAGAAAAGAAGGAGCAAATTGCCAAGAAAGCCAAAGAGGCCAATGAAGCCCAAAAAATAAAACAAATGGCTTCAAACCAAAAAGGGAGGAGCCTAACAGCCAAAGAAACCCAAGGATAGAGTGTTTGGTTCCTCCAAAACATGTCGAGTAACCAACAATTCAAACACAAAGCATAAAGACTTTTTAACAAACTCACATGTCGCAACTATACCATTTCCGTGATGTCAACATTTGAAATTCCTTGTTAGCCAAAACAACCATTCCCCATTAATCACTATAGCCATCAATCTCATTCCAAACTCTTGACATTTCATTGTGACCTTATTCCACCATTGTGTGCACTCATTAGCAAGATCCAACAGCTATTGAATCAAGTGTGGAGAGAAAAGCATTTGTGATAAACCTATAGTAGTTTCCCTGGTTTAAGTTACCGGCACGTTGCTATTCGTGTCACCACTATATAAAAAGTTTATATTTCTTTTGCATGAGTTCTTGATAGATGGGAAGCATACCATCAGGAGAATCACTCTAGTTTCATTTACCGTTAATATTCAGATTGCAAAGGCTATAACCATCTGGGAAATAGTCTGTTAACTATGCATGCAAAACATCTTGAACATCTTTCCTATTATATAGGCAGTAACATGGTTTTCTATGCAGGTCTCGTACCCAGGAATGAGATAAGTAGAAGCTTGGCATGGAGGTTTGACAGAACTATTATGACATTCAGGAGCATAAATACTATATTTGTTGATGGAATCCATCTCATCGTAGCAAAGGTTGGTGAAATTATTACATAGATCTGTGACATTATTAAGATAATTTGCAACGAGGTCGTTGTACGTTTCATCGGAAATCAAAGCATGAGTCCATGGGTATGAAAACCGATTAGACTGGACGAAATGACTTCAGACGATTCAAAGGAAGAAATGGTAAAACGGTCATGGTTTGAAATCAGACCAGAGCAAAGGAAGTCCTAGCCAATAAGCTGCTCTTGCTTCAAACAATCATTCGAACCAAACAGGCATGGTCTTAGAAAGGAGTCACAACAAATGCACGTAAATTTTGCAGCTAATTTTTGGATATTGACGATTCGCTTTTTCATGTTGCACGTGATTTTCTCGGTTATTACCTGGTTATTTTCATGATCCGAATTTAATACTCAACGAGAGGCTGACTTTATTATTTTATATTAAGGAAAGAGCCTGAGCCTAGGTCTACAACTTTTTCCGTGAAGATTTGATCTACCGCATTTCGCATTTTCGTAGCAGCATCAAGAAAATGAGTTCCATAGGACGTGCCGAGGGAGGTCACGGTAAGGCCAAGTCTTCCAAGTCTGTATCGCATTTGCAGAAGGTAGGGCTGCAATTTCCTGTTGGTAGAATTTCCAGGTTCCTCAAGGCAGGCAAGTATGCTGAGCATGTTGGTGCTGCACGCCTGTGTATCTTGCCACTGTTCTTGAATACCTAACTGCTGAGGTTCTTGAATTTGCTGGAAATGCTGCTCGGGACAATAAGAAGACTCGTATTGTTCCCAGGCACATTCAGCTTGCTGTTAGAAATGATGAGGAGTTGAGCAAGTTGATGGGTGCTGTTTGTGGAGTTCTGCCCAATATTCATCAGGTGCTTCTGTCCAAGAAGGATGGCAAGGACAAGGGAGATATTGGTTTACATCTCAAGCGTTCTAGATTTGAGATAGTGTTTTGAATGGATGGATTTTTTGTTGATGTAAATTCGAAGCCCTATTCATCGTAGGGCCATATGATCTGTTTAGCGTTTCAACAATGAAAATTTGTCAATGCAATTGGATATGATAATTTCATGCTTTAACACAGAAAGCGTTGATCAACACTGGTTTTGCCATGGAATGCTTATACCTTCAAAATTGTTGAGGTTGATGTCTTGAATTGTTACTATTGAATGTTAATAAAAAGCCCGTTGCTCCTGTAAGAATTTTTCCCTTATTATTAAGTTCTACCATGATCCACGTACGTGACATGACCATGGCCATGTCACGAGTTTGAGTTTGAGTTTGTCTCTCAGATCTTTTATGATTTATTATGTGCTACCAAAATCACATAGCTTCTATGCATCATTGCTACTTAACAATACGTTTTCGGCTTTCAAATCCCTATGAGCGATGGGAGGCGAATGAGAATGAGAATGCAAGGCCTTCATTACAGCCATCTCCATTTTGCACTAGATCCAGTGATTCGCCATCGTTGGAGATGATGTGCTTCATCGCTAGCTGCCGTCCCATCGCCGCCTCACGTAAATGAACGAAAATCCTCCCTCAGCGATGCACTGTTTCGCCTGCACTTTCATTTGCTCTACCTCCACCGCTTTATCCTCCAATGATGCATCTTCCTTCGTTCCACCGACAGCCTCGCCCGCGCCTCCGCCTTGCATCAGGTTACTCATGAATTTCCTGATTCTTGCACAATAACAATAGCGAGATTATTCAATATAAGCAATGCACCTCTGCTACTACTGCTACTGGGATCCGCAAAAGGATTTCTTTCTCAAATGCCAAAGGATTTCACAGTCGGACAGATTTTGGAGATGATCAATGATCTACGCCAGAATTTGAAAGAACCGCAGCTGCGATGTGCATTTATGGACAGGACGAGGGTAAAAAACGGATGCAACAGATGAACATGGAGGGAGGGAGGCTTCAATTTTGTCAATTGGTTGATTTGTTTGAAAGCCACAGCATCATCCTCTTGGCGTCCAAAACAATTTTGGAAAGTTTCAATTTTTACCAGACACTGCAGTAGCAGCCTGTTGGCTTCTGAAGAATTTTGGAAAGTTCTCATTTCCGAAAGGACGCTAATTTGGATGCTATAGTAGTGTCCTCTTGTCATCCAATGAATTTTGGAAAAGTTCTTGATTTTCAAAGGACGCTGCAGCAACATCCTCTAGACGTCCCAACAAATTTTCCTCTCACATGGATTGAAGCTGTATTGTGTAGTGCCGAGTTGCAGGTGGCCTTCGAAGACGCTATATACGATTTTGTACTAAAATGGGCAAGAACTCATTATACCAAAATCGAAGAAAGAAAAGAAAGTGTTAGGAAGTTTTCTTAGTCGGTTAATCCGATTTCCAAACATGAGTAGCCGGAAGCTTAAGAAGGTTTTTAATTATAACGATTTTGGTCAAGAGCTTGCATCCAAAGTGGTACTCGATGGCCTGATTTTTAAGGCAAAGCCACCTCACAAGTCACATACAAAGAGCTTTGGCTGCTAAAGAATCATCCCATAATTAATTTTCTGAGAAGGCTTATAGATACAGACCTGTAAAGGTTGTCGAGTTTGATAAGTTATTTCAAAATGCATTGTTTTTATGGGTCTCAAGAGGGAGGAATGTGAGGCTTTGTACCCATCTGGCCATGTGTATTCTCAGGCTTTCCACATCGGAGGACACGGCTTCTTCCTGTCTGCACATTGTAATATGGATCAACAAAATGCTTTTTTACTGTTTTGGACTTTTCTTGGGTATGCAAGAGAAGAGCTCCGTGATTTTTTCAGTTGATTATGAATTTGCATTTGATTTTTTCAGTTGATTATGAATTTGCATTTGTCAACGACAATCTTTTGACTTGAGAATTACAAAGGAAATTACTTGTTCAGAGGCGGCAAGGCTATTGGTTATAGGAATCTATTTCAAACTCCCTGGTCATCCTTCATGGCTGATGAATGCCCATGGAGACATTCTCCACTTAAATGGCTGAACTTGCCATCTGACCTCAACCACTAGTGAAGCAATTGCAGTAAGATTTATGATCTGCTATGCTCCACTTCTCCCTTTTACATACATATTTTTGTCTAGCTGTCGGCAACTATATATCCATACTGCTAGTGGTTGGTTGATGCCCGTTTTTATCCCTAGTTATCTTCTTTGTTTTATGAGGAGATAATTTTGAGACCTACTAAAACGCATTCATACCTACCTTTTAACACATTTGACTGAATTCGGGAACGAGGCTTTCATGGTTAATTTTTGAAGTACAGCTAACTTAGTTAATGAATAACGTGTTAACGTAGTGAACTTTGTAATTTCTGTTTTATTTCCTCACAGAGGTTTTTATGGTAAAAAGAAAAGAAAGTTCCTGGTTTTCAAAAGACGTTGGTTTGGATGCTACAACAGCGCCCTCCTGGCTTCCCAACAAATT
This sequence comes from Gnetum montanum, assembly GCA_015680685.1. Classification (NCBI taxonomy): domain Eukaryota; kingdom Viridiplantae; phylum Streptophyta; class Gnetopsida; order Gnetales; family Gnetaceae; genus Gnetum; species Gnetum montanum. Next base: position 56,235 of record MNCI01004186.1, on the reverse strand, counting down.
TTGGGAAGTTTCCTTCTCAATCTAATTCAATAGGCACTGGTAGTGTCCGTTATCATTGAGCGACTGCAAAAATAAAAGTGGAAGTGAAGCTGAGGTTGCTGGATGCTGCAGCGCATCAGAGAGAGCCACGCACATGCACATGCAGGAGAACGTCTTCTTCAATGGCGCACACGGCAAGCTTCGTTCCTGCCGCGTGATGCTACGCCTGCAATTCTACGGCAACAACCAGTGCTGCATGCATTTTCACTCTCAAAGGCAAAGCCCTAATCCAAGCTGGCATGAGCCGCACCAACGCATGAGGTCCAGCACGACGTTGACCCACCGTCAGCTGCACCTACATCATAGAGTACCAACGCATGAGGTCCAGCACGACGTTGACCCCACCATCAACTGCACCTACATCATAGAGTCATGGCACTTGGAAGCCCTCCTCCTTGAGGTTGACCCCACCGTTAGCTGCACCTACATCATAGAGTCATGGCACCTAGAAGCCCTCCTCCTTGACATTGTTGATGCACAAATTTTGGATGTACCAACACCAAGAAAAAAAACTCATTTCAGAAGACTATTGCCTAGAATGCCTTTGTATGAGTACAAAAACTTAGGAATAGTCTAGCTAAAGAAGGCTATGTGATGTTTTAAAACAATAAACCAAATTGAAAATCAGGAGACTTAAATTGAATTATTGTCTTGAATTCCAAAACTTAATGAAAATATAGTAACTTATAAATTTTGATTTTTCCTTGGTCTCTTACTATTGTTGTCAGTCCATCACTCACTGTCCGTGATGGCTATAGTTCACCACACTATCGCCGTTGCTGTGGTCATCACCTGTCAACGCACTGCTGTCATTGACTTGGCAATCCATACGTTCGAAGGGAACTAGAGAGAGAGGGGCTCACCGATTCCTAAATGTTGCCTATTGGTGGGAGAGAGACCAACTGCTGTAATTAATGCACACATAGTTGTTGCCATCTGCTACCATCACTATCACGTCACACATGCCATTGTGTTAATGCCATGGTGTTGTCACTATTGCACATCAACTACCACCATGAGAAAGGAGAGAGGCCGCTTGCCATCGCTATCATGCATCCTATTAAAGTGAGGAGAGGTTAGCCAATCATCCACTACAATGGTTCTATGTGCTAGAAAGACCAAGATCCCTTGTTCCCATTTACTGTTGTGTGCCTATGCTATCACGTGTCTGTCACATGCCTACTAGCAAAAAGTCCCAATCATTGCAGCTATGTCCTAGCACATGCCACCCATTGCAATTGTGAGCTATTATCATCGTCAGTGGCCATCAGGAGATTCTACTATTCACACACGTCACCATTAGTAGCTACCACATGCATGTTTTGTGGTATGAAAAGGGGGTGGAGGCCAGTCATCCTTCATCAATCACAAACCACCACCTTTCATAGTTGCTCCCATGCTAATTTAAATGCCCACATCCACCATCAATTATGTAACCCTTGTAAGAACTACACATAGCTCTCGTAACACTTGGCACCACCATGTTCACCACTATCAGGACAATTACATCTACCTCCTAGTCCATTGCATCCACCTCCTGAGCCATTACGTCCACTTGCATAAAATTAATGAATGTACATTAAACTATGTAACAGTAAGGACTCCAAAATTCATTAATTCTTATTTTTAATTACAATTTGTTTAAATATTATTATAATACCAAAAAAATGATGCAAATAATAGTTTATCATAGCTTGCATTTTGGAATATATAAAAATGTAAAATACATCAAAAACAAAATAATTCTCTACAAAGATAACATGATGATAGTGTTGAAATATTATTATTATTATAATACAAGGAACCATAGGCTTTTTTTTCTTTAATTTTTCTTTTTAATCCTTGCCTTGGTTTTCATGATGTAAGTGAAGATAGCTCGTGTTCGATTTCATATAAATTTGGTCCATGATTAATGTTTCCTAGTGATTAGACCAATATATCATGGCCCTGTGCCTAGCATAGGCAAGGTTGATATCAACACTTAGCCCCCAACCTAAAAAAAATTGCATGTAAGTGCAAGGAATAGCAAAACCATAGAAATTTCAAAAAGGAGATGCAATAGATAGATGATCAAAAAGATCACAAAACAGACAAATTGAAATTTAAAAGTATACTAATCTAAATATGATTAAAAATAATTATATAATTAAGAGAGCACTAAATGTGTGTCACCCCTACCACCATCTTATTTAATTAAGATTAGACCATATACTTTACATAAACATATATATAACTAAAGTATATAATTAAGATTTCATTCTCAATCTTCTTACAAGGTAAAAATTAAAAGAATGTGGACTACTTTGAGCATGAGACATATGCCAAACTTAATGAAGAGGACAAACTTATCATAGATCATAGCTAGTTGCAACTTTTGGATTTTTCCTTGGAATTTTTTTCTTTTTTTTTTTACATTCAAAAAGAATGGGGAACATAGATTATTTGCTATTCACTTTTTTTTTCTCTTATTCTTTTTGAATTTTGAGGAAATAGGTTTAAAAGAGGAAATGGAGGCTAGGATGATGATTACTACCATACCCCATCACATTCAAGAACTTATTACACTACCAATGAACATGGTCTTCATCCTTTTGTCTTTTTTTTTTTTTTCTTTGAGGAAACGTTTCTCATTATGTATTTCATTCTTAAGGTAGGAATTAGCTGCATTGCAAAATAGCATGATCCTTTGAAACTTTGCCCATGGTGTAGTTTAGCCCTTATATATGTGCCTTTTAATGATAATCTAATAGCATCATAGTAGGTCTCCTAGGTGGCTAAGGGTTCTCAAGTGAAGATGAACTCACTTCACCCTGTTGACCACAGGGTAGCCATGGATCATCACACTTAACGGCTAGGGCTTAGAAGATGAAAAATGGAATTTTCCAAGCTCACTTAGTGATTGTGGCTAACCATTCTCCAACGTCACGTATCCTACACCCACATGATCATGATGATTACATGATAAGTTAGCATAAATCTCATCTTTCATAATCTGACATAACTAATAAAACTAAAATCTTGAAAAAGACCGGGAAGAATCATAGCATTGCTAAAATATAAATTATAAAGGAGATTTCATGTAATAGTAATAGGATATATAAAACATTATGCTTGCATTATTTTCTAATGGTGTTATGATGACCCAATGCCTAGTAACTCAAACGATGATAATGGTTACTAAAATCATGTTGAAAAGCATAAATCAAACCAAAGCCATTATGCTAAGAAAGAAATGGCTGAAATGCAAAGAAAATATGCAAATGCAACTATATATAAATGAAATGCATGGCGAAGGGATGAAAAACATGCAACTAAGCATCTACCAAGTGTCCACGTGGGGCACCTAAGTAGAAATTCTACAAATGAAATGCATTAAAATTCTTATGTAACCTATCTTCTTGCAAATCAACAATTTTGTACACATTGGGGCCAATGACATTTGTAACTTGAAATGAACCTGACCACATAGAAGAGAATTTACTTTGAAGATCTATTTGACCTGATGCTCTATCTCTTTTTAGGACTAAATCTCCTATTTTAAAGACTTTACCTACGTGTTTCTTGTCAAACCATCATTTAACAATTTGTTGATGATTAGAATTAAAAAAATTAAGACATAATCATAATTCACTTGTTCATTTTCTATCAGGCACTAAATTTGACGTCTAACTTGAATGTTTCATAAGATAAATAATTTTAGATTCTAAAAGTACATCAAGCTCTTCTTTCATCCAAGTTTCAATCTTGGGTCTAATAGGTCTAAGTTTCTGTAGGTCATCGGATACAGCTTCTATAGAAACATGTTTAATGAATATGTCATCAAAATTTAGCACACCTCCTAATGTTTTGATGGTTGGGATCTCATTTATATCTTTGTCCTCCCCTAAAGGTGGTGAGTCACCTAGAAGAAATCTCTTCCCATCGTGTTGATGATAAGGCAAGTTATCTTCATAGATTTCTTCACCTTCTTTAGAAGTTTGATAGGGTTGGGTGGAATCTATATAAGAAAAAATATTTATTTTTGTAATTTCACTCACATGGTCATTTATTACATGTTCATCACACTCAACCTCAATAACTCCAATATAAAGATTAGTGTTTTGATTTTCCAAAGATTTATTTTGCTAATCCAAGTTTGTAACTACTTGTTTATAGAAAGGCTATCTTGGTATGATCATATATTCAAATTTTCCTTAATAGGGATTAATAGTTCTAAGAAATCCAACCTAAAGAAGCGTCCAAATTTGGCTCCAAAAGTCCTAGATAAGAGCACATCATAAGTGGGTAACATATCAACTACTAATATATCCATATAACATGTAAATGTAGGGTATTGTTTAAGTTGCACCTTCACTCCTTTTAATGACCCTACTACAAGTATGTTGGATCCATCGAGTTAAATCACAGTTTTTGTTTCTAGTATCATTTGTGCTCTTAAAGTCTTACATACCTCAAGTGGCATGGCACTAATAGTTGCTTCAAAATCCATCAAACAATTATGAACGTTCTTTCCTAAAATAATGCGAGTTGTTAAGAAAGGAGGTTGCCCTTTCTTGTTCATCATGGAATTACTTGTGTTTTGTATTGATAACACATTAGGACTTTCTACAAAACGAACTTGTCATTCGATTGTTGAAGATTTTTCTTTATTGGTTTTGAGTATGAACTATTTTTTGAATCACCTCTTTCATTTCATTAAATTGTAGAAGGTCATACATTGAAATGTTAGCTTTAATTTTCTTCAAGTCCTCAACTAGATCATAAGTCTTATGTTCATCTTTAGCTTCTTATTGAGGTGGGGTTCTTCTAAGTATATAAGGAGGGTTTGGTTGTTGTGGGGTGTTTGTTTGGGATGGCCCAATTTGAGTATCTGTGTTGTTTTAACTAGGAGCTCTTCTGTTTGAAGGAGTATAAGGATCATTCTTATTTTGGTGTTATGTGTTGTTCATAATGTCACTTAGTTTATGGTAGCGAGTGTTATGTGGGTTGGGGTCACTTACCATAACTTGTTTCAATAAGGGAACTTCTTCATTTTCTATTTCATAGGGTACGTTCAAGACCATAATTGAGATCTTTCCATTTTCTTGACTCTAGGCATTGTCACCACATAATGCTAAAAATTGAGAACAAGTTTTCTCAGAATGTTACCTAGTATTATGAAGATGACAATAATTATCATTGATTGATGTGCTTGATTTTTTAGATTGTATAGGATCCTTGTTGTTGTTTCACTTTAATTTAACTACTTCATTTGAAAGTTTTTGAATTAAAGTTAATATCTTGGTCATCTGATTTTGAGTTTGAGTTGGAAATTCAACAAGATTATACATCCCATTTGGGTTTATGATGGATTGAGTTAAGGCCTCTGATTGGTCATCATTCAAAGTAGTGTTGGATGGTAAAAATGAAGAAGATGTTGAACTTTAAAAATAATTGTTTGAAGGTTGAGTTAGTTGAAAGGGGTAAGGAGCCTTAGACAAAGTATTAGTCATTGGGAAAGTTGGCAAAGGTAGAGGACTAGATTCCATAGGGTTATAAATAGTCATCATTACAAATTGGGCTTGAATACTATTCATGAGGGTAATTTGTTCTAACTCAACAGCTTTAGCCATCACTCCCTATATTTTTGTTATGTTGGGGATCAAATTTCATGGCAATGGCAAAGAATGGATCAATGGTGGACAAGCAAAAATTGAGAATGCCACTAGGTTGTGGACACATCTCACTTGGCACATATGCAAGTTGATGAAGGAATCTTAGGTTGCAATCTTGGACATTTTCCCCAAGTAGCTTTTTTAAGCTTGTGAAGTTGCTTGATGCTATGGTAGGGCCAATGAACTTATTGAACTAAAGTAAGAATTTATTTTTGAATTCTTGCCATGAGTTAATGGAGGCATTAGGAAGCATAAAAAAACCATTGGCTATTTTTGCTCTTAAAGGTTGTGACAAATATCCTACATGCTACATCATTTTGTACAATGTTATGGATCCCTAGTAAGGTTTCAAAACATTGTATATGCTGGCAGACATCACTAGTAGGGGTTGTGGGATTGAAGAACAAGTTTATGTTTTGGAGTGATTTTGGGATATCATAATAGTTAGTGAAGTTAAAGGGATTGCTCACCAAGGGAGCTAGGGGTTGATTGGCTACCATTGTAGTTCAAGTTCTTCTAGGGATAGAACTTAGGAAACATGAAGCTCGTTGTTTTCTTAATGTAAAGTGATGGGTAGCTAGTCGATCAGGGGTAGAGGTAAATGATTCTTGTTGGGAGGGTTCACTCATAAAAAAATTCACATAATATAAATGTTAAAATAAAACTATAAAATTAAGTAAAAGGAAAAATATTGCAATAATTTTTTTTTTTGACAAAAAAGCACTAATTTTTTTTTAAAAAAAATAAATGCAGGAAATTACAATATATATAAAATTTAAAAGGAAAAATAGTGAAATGTAAAGTTTCAAAGAAGTAAATTTAAAATTGAATAATTAATGAAAGCCACCTTACCTAAGTTAGGACTAACGTAAGGACTCCTAGAGTATAAATTTGGGGATCTAAAAATGAAACTGAAATAAAGCAATAAAATGAAAAATGGATGACCATTAGCTAGAACTAGTATCAGAAATGGGCCACTCAATATTTGGGTAACTAAAACTAGAAAATAAAAAATTTTAAGGACTAAAGAATGGAAATTTTTAGGTAGTAGAGACTAAATAGTAATCGAAAATAAATGATTGTCACCAAGATAAAAAACTACAATAGGAAATTTAAAGTTCAAAAAAACTAAAATAGGAAAAATGAACATTGAGAAACTATAGAGTAGATGATTGAGAATAGAAATAGGGAAAATAAAATTTTTGGGAAGTGAAAACAAAACAAGAAAAAGAAAAGAACAGAAATTTGATATTTTTTAAAACAAAAATGGAAAACAAAGGTTAAAAAATGATCCTCCTTCTAGCAACAAAAAGGTGTTGATATGTAAATTTTGGACACACGAACACTAGGAAAAAAACTCATTTAAGGAGGCTATTGCTTAGGGTGCCTTCTATATGGGTATAGAAACCTAAGAATAGTCTCAGCTGGAGAGGACTATATGATGTTTTAAAATAGTAAATCAAACTAAAAATAGGGGAGACTTAAATTGAATGATTATCTTGAATTTCAAGACCTAATAAAAACATAGTAACTAGTAAATTTTAATTTTTCCCTAGTATCTTACTACTACTATTAATTCATCACTATCGATGGTGCCCACTTTTGGGCAGGAAAACCCTAACTGCTACTAGAACATGTTGCCTCATGGATAATCAAACTGAAAATCAGTGAGACTTAAATTGAATTATTGTCTTGAATTACAAGACTTAATAAACATATAGTAACTAGTAAATTTTAATTTTTCCTTGGTCTCTTACTGTTGTCATCAATTCATCACTGCTGGTGATGCCGACTTTTGGTTAGGAAAACCCTGACCACTACTAGAACATGTTGCCTCATGGATGCTAGCATAACATCAGCTGCATGTGTAGCTTCCAGGAGAGAGAGATAGATCCCATGCCATTCAATGCATCACTTGTCATTTTCACACACCATGTGCCATTGGCTACAGCTAACCACACCATCACAACTACTATGGTCATCACCCACCAACGTGTTATTGTCGTTGACCTAGCAATGAGTGCATTGGGAGGGATCTAGAGAGAGAGGGGCCTATCAATTCCTAGACATAACCTACTAGTGGGAGAGAGACCACCTACTATAGTTTCTAACATCAACCGCATAAGAGCTTGACATGTGCACCATTGTCATGCCATGCATTGTCTACATCACCTGCTGACTATCATCAAGAGAGAGAAAATTAGAACCTCACATGCCCTACTACTTTTGATGCATAACTAATGCTACTACCATTGGAAGCTCCTAACGTGCACTGCATAGTCTCCTAACATGCATGCATAGTCATCTAACATGCACATAGTTGTTGTCATCTACCACCATCACCATCATGCCACACATGCCATGTATTGATGCTACCATGTTTTCACTATTATGCGCTCACTACAATCAGGAGGGAGGAGAGAGGCTGCTTACCATTGCCATCATGTGTCATACTAAAGTGAGGAGAGGCTTGCAGATCATTCACCACCATAAGTTTGTGTGCTAGAAAGACCAAGATCTCCTTTTCCCATCTGCTATTGTGTCTACCATGTGCTTTCACTATCACGTGTCTACCACATGCCTACTAGCAGGAAACTCTAGTCACTATAGCTAGCTCTTGGCACATGCCACCCACTGCAATTGTGAGCTACCATCATTGTCAATGGTCACCAAGAGATCTTTCCATTCATGCACATCATTGTCAATAGCTGCCACACACATGTTTCCTAGCAGGAAAAGTTGGGGGAGGTCGATCATCCTTCATCAATCATAGATTGTCCCATTTTATAGCCACTCATATAGTAATTCAAATGCCCACGTCCACTATTGATTACATAACCCCCATAACAACCATGCATAACTCTCATAACACCTATCACCACCACGTCTACCACTATCACAACAATTACGTATACCTCCTGGATGGTTACGTACACCTCCTAGACGATTATGTCCATTTGCACAAATAAAGTAAATTAATGAATGTACGTTAAACTATGTAATGATAAGGACTTGAAAATTCATTAATTCTTATTTTTAATTATAGTATGTTTGAATATTATTATAATACCAAAAAAAGATGCAAATAATAGTTTATCGTAGCTTGTATTCCGGAATATAGAAAAATGTAAAATACATCAATCACAAAATAATTCTCACAAAGCTAACATGATGATATTATTAAAATATTATTATTATAATACTAAGGAACCATTGGTTTTTTTTTTCTTTAATTTTCCTTTTTAATCCCTACCTTGGTTTTTGTGGTGTAAGTGAAGATAGCTCCCATTCGGCTTCATATAAATTTGTTCCATAATTCATGTTTCCTAGAAATTAGACCTATAAATCATGGCCCTGTGCCTAGCATAGGCAAGGTTGATATTAACAAGTGTTAATGCAAGTGTAAGAGAGGATACTAATGTAGTTGATACTATTGGAAATGCCACAAAAGCAAGTACAAAAGGTTTTGCAATAGGCTTTGTAATGCAACTCTAGCTTCTTTTCTTTTATTTAATGCATATATGGATAAAGTGTCATCATTTGCACATCAAAGATTTAAAGAAGTGGACATTGTTGTCCTAGAGGTATTTATTAGAGGCCTTTTGGGATCAATGCTTATATTTCTTTTCAGTTCATGGTCATGTTTTGTAGTTGGTCAAACAGCAGAAGAGGTTGTAATGAAGTGCAGAGATAGTTCATAGATCAAACTAGAATTCTAAATTATAATAAAAAACCAAATTATTTGAGGTGTGTTGCAATTGTAGCATCTACTTCACTTTAGAAGATGATAAAGCAAGATGCTTTGGCTATTGTATCATCCATGATTATAGGTATTGTTTTCAAGTTTCTTGGTTATTATACAAATCAACCTTTTGACTGGCTTTCACTAACTAAAGGACCAAGCAAGGTGTACTGACCTAAATCGTTGGTGTAAGGCTGGAATGGAAACAGACACCGAGAGATCGTTGGGCAGCCACAGTTGACCCTGCCTTGGCTTGGGGGCAAGCTGGGAAAGGGAACGAAGGCAGAGTACCTTAGATGGTTCGCACGCAAATCAACCAAGGACTTCCCCGAGCATAAGCTATGGCTAGCGCTAGGGTTATCGTAAACAGGATGTAAACGGAATGTAAACAATGATACGAAATGTAAATAAAGCATACTGAATTATGAATAAAGCATAAACAAAGTTATATTTGTAAAGCATAAATAGAACTTAAACAATGTGAATGAGGAGAAATAATGAAACTGTATTATATTGTTTTAAAAAAATGTGCACCGGTCAAAGCGTAGTTGCACAAGTGTAAATGGCAAGTCAAATGCCTAGCCCCGGAAAGATATGACACGATGATGTGACGATGTGAGAAGAACTTAGAAGCCAAAAATCGGATGTGTCGAGCGCCCAAGGATTGCAAGTTCTATCTTCCTTCGGAATCGCCAATTTCTCCAATCTTTGCCTCTTCCAATCTTCTTCTCTTTCTTGCTGCTTTTGCTTTGCTTCTTTTTGCCTCCTTGCCTTCTTCCAATTTGTGTGAATTGGTAGGGTATTTATAGGGCTGGGCTAGGGTTTTTGGCTAGCATTTGCTTTGACCAGGTTCAATGTATCTGTGCTGGAAAGTTGTACATGAGTTGGATGTGTGTTGGCAATTTTCCTTCCTTGACCAGGTTCAATGTATTTTACAACTTATGGTTCATTCCAACCCATAAAAATACAAATAAATTAAAAATACAAGCCTTCAAGTGATAAAAAAAATTTAAAAATTTAAAAAGATTAGCTCCAACTCTGGCCGGCTTGGAAAAATTATA
>MNCI01004186.1:2994-44451 GCA_015680685.1 Gnetum montanum | reverse complement strand
GGTGTATGGTTAAGTAAGTCCGAGGTATATGATTTTTATGGTCTTTTATGGTTTTTATCCTATGCTATCAAGGTGAAGGGTTGAGAGATCTAACTAACTCTAACTAAGGACTAAGTCTAAATTAACTAGCTTCAGCATCCGTTCCCACTTACTTTACACACCCTGAACTATGCAACTGTGGCTACCAAATGCTAATTGTTACTGGGATCATCACACATAATGCACGTGCTCAAAGTGGTCATACTGAGGCACTTAACTAGCCTAAACATAATGAGCAGCTGATTCCTTGACTAGCCGTACACACCCGTAGATGCTCGTAATCAATTCGTACTCATTCTGCATTCTAGGAGTTGAGGATGAGACAGACTAATTGCGATGAGAAGCCGATTCCTTGATTAGCCATACACATTCGTCAATGCTCGTAATCAAGTCATACTCATGTCATGCTAATGCAGGTAATAAATAATAGGTAATAAATCCTATTCCATGCATTGCAAGGTTTATCCACAAAGCTTGTCTTTATTTCCGTACACAACTTCCATTCAGGTACAAAGCTGCTCGAATAAAGATCCGTTCACTTAGGGACTCCTACTATGGACACATGGAAAATATTCTATCTCTGGAGTGATCAAACTACCAGAGTTTTTCTACTTTAAGCCTAGGATGAGAAATGAGGGGAGTGCCGCCTCTTATTTATAGATTTGGCAGTGAACTGCGATATCGCGTACGCGATATAGTAGGGGACGACGCGATATTGCATACACGATATCACATAGGATGTGATATCGCATCTCATCATACCCCCATGATTGAATGAAAACTCATCCTCAAGTTCCTTACAATAATATTAGGTAGGTATGGAATTATTGAGGGGAATGGAACTAATGGGATGACATGTGAACGGATCATTATTACAAGACTTGATAAAATTTGTGTTCATGACAACAAGGGTGAACACCTTATTACAATGATATCAGGCCTTTGTTGGAAGTTGAGAAAGAGAGAGAGAAAGAAGTGTTGCTGCTGCCAATGCCAAGATTGCATCTTCATTGTCCATCCATAAGCACACCATCGATCTTACTCTTTGCATAGCTGCTTCAACGCTGCTCCATTCCAAGTGTTTGCTCCAAATCCAATCCGTTGTTGCATGTCCATCATCTACGCACATAACACAATCGTATATTAGCAAGGGTAATTGAATCATTATGTAATTGATACCTTGCGTCGATGTAAACTCATTGGCTAGGTTGTGATATGGTTGATATGGATCTGGGAATATGTTACTGATGACTACCAAAGGTGTAGGGGTTAGGAAGAAAATCAAAAATTTCAGGGCTAGGAGAAAATCAAAAAAATCAGGCCCCATACCCCCATGACTAATCGCGAACCTCCGGTAGCATTAGAATGGAGAAAGAAAAGGAGTAAGAAAGATAGAGAAAAAGAGACAACTATGGCATCGATGAAATGGATGTCAAGATGAAAATGAAAAAAATAAAATTAATTGCAAAATGTTAAGGAAAAGAATTTAACTAATGCTCCAAATAGAAATGTCAGTGGGTCCTCCCCAAAGCAGGCTCATGCCCTTAATGCCCGACAACCCCACATTCAAAGAGTCTGTAGGCCCTGGGAATGTCATTTGGAAAAAGAGTTAAAGTCTTAACCACAAGAATTTACCAAAAAGAAAATAATGCATCAACCAAAATATATACACTAATGATATAACCGGTAACGAGGTGAACAATGGAGAGAAGGATGAAGAGAAGAGAATGGAATGGAATCCCAAGAACAAGGTGGTGTACAGCCCCTTATGTGGTTTATGATTAATGTGACTTGGAAAATCTCATTCCAACTTCGGCCTCAAACCAACCACATCCAATGACTTTGCATCAATGCATTCTGTTAAACCATCCACTTGGACAACAAGAATGCACTCCGCAAGAGCCACCACCATTCTGACGAAACAAAGGAGAAAATGGAAAGCGAGAAGGGCCTTAGTTAGAGGGAACACTTTTGGTTCCATAACCAGTGCTTGTAGCCCAAATATTTATTCCATCTAAGGGGTGTGCTTTGAATTCTTACTTTTCTCTCTTCTTCTTCTTTTTTTTTATTTTTTATTTTTTGTGTTTTGTGTTTTTATGCGTGAGAACCACACCATGCAAAGACTTGGTTATTTTTATTGTCTCAACTTCCGATAATTGGGTAACATCGAAACGATAGAAAACTCAAGAAGAAACATTCAAGCACCCAAGAGAATGACAAACACAAAAGCATCAAGTTCCCTTGAAGTCACACCCTTTTCAATCCTTGAGTCCTTCCTTAGTTTGAGAAATGTCTAGTCACCAATTCATTTAATTTCTTATTAAGAAGGGACTGTACATTTCCAAGCCAAGAGAGACCATAGAAACTGGTGGATGGATGGGTGAAGTGAACTCATTGCCTGTCATATCAAAAGAAACATACCTTAGTATCAACATTGTGACTTAAAGGTAAAAACCAAACATTATCAATCAATATGAAAATAGTTCACACCATCAGTCTGAACACTTATTATGGGACAAACTTACATGGTGGAACACACACACACACAAAAATTGGCAAAGTATAACGATGTTGTAAAACAAAAACTAGAAAAGTTAAAGAAATTTCTAAAACAGAAACAAGAAAAGTTAAAGAAATTTGTAAAACAAAAATGTGTAAGAAAAAAATGTTGTAAAACAAAAATTGAAAAAGAACTGAGGGCCCCATATGATTAGCATAGGTGGCCATCTCCCCCATGACTGAGTGGGAAGGAAGAGATCTAAAATAATGAGCGAGGTTGCTTGCTGGTGGAGGTGGAACTTGCACTGGCTATTGCAGATTCACAGAAAGGTTTTGTTTGTTGTACATTAACCAATAACCTTTTATCTGGGCTGTCAGGCTTATATATCATCATGGCTTCAGAGGGGAAGGTATTATGAATAATATAAGGTCCTTCCCACAAGGTTTGAAACTTTGTACGTTGGGTTACATGTGTGGGGTTCCAGTAAAGGACCTTATCTCCGGGTTGGTACCTAAACTTTCGGATCCTTAAGTCATGACGCTATTTACTGTGTGCCTTGTGCAACTCATTTAATGATAGTGCAACCAATCTATTCTCATCTAACACATTCAAAGTTGCTAACTGTTGTTTTTGTGCTAGGTCGAGATCTAGGTGAAGTTCACAAGTTGTGGACAGTGTACAAAGCTCATTCTATATGGGGAGTTTTGGAAGTTTCCCGTACACTAGCTCATAGGGAGAATATCATGTAGGGAGCTTCCAAGTGGAACAATACACCCAAAGAGCGTCGTTCAGTTTTGTGCTCCAGTCTTGCCTAAATTTGCTAATTGTTTGTGTTAATATTCTTGTAATCTCCCTATTAGTAACCTCGTCTTGACCATTAGCTTGGGGGTGGTAAGGTGTGGTCAGTTTATGCTCAACCCCTAAGCGTTGCATCAGTTTCCGAAAGGTTGCACCTGTAAAATGTGTTCCATTATCAAAAATAAGCACTCATGGCACACCAAACCTATTAATGATTTGTTGTTGTAAAAATCATGCATCTATAGATGATGTGCAGTCTATTACAGCGGTTGCTTCAACCCATTTGGTTAAGTAATCAACAACAACGATTATATACGCTTTTCCATTGGACATTGGTGTAATAGGTCCCATAAAATCTATTCCCCATATATCGAAGGGTTTTAAAGGCTAAATCCATTGTTGTGGATCCTCCATTCTAGCAGTTATTCCCCCATCATGTTGGCAGCGCTCACAGGATTGGGCAAAATGATGGGCATCCCGAAATAATGTTGGCCAATAATATCCTGCAAGTAGAACCTTAGTAGTTGTTTGTCTCCCAGCATAATGGCCCCCACAGGGGTCCTCATGAGCATCCTGGAGAACTTTTAATTAATCTTGATCAGGCACACACCAACGAACCAAGCCATCAGGATAGACTTTATAAAGTTGTCCCTTGATTTCCATGAAGTACTTGGTTTTGTGAAGAAACTGTTGTTTCTTCCTAAATTCCAACTCTTGTGGTATTTGTTGAGAAGTGAGATAGGTAAGAATGCTACTATACCAATTTATTTCTGTGGGTTGATTATTTACTACACCAGCAAAGAGGGTTTCATTAGGAAAATGGTTAGATACAGTGTATTCATCCTCTTTGTTGTCCCATCGCAACCAAGATAGGTGATCGGTGACTACATTCTCGGTGTCTTTGCAGTCTACTATTATTAAGTCGAACTCCTGAAGAATTACCAACCAACGTATGATACGTGGGCTAACCGTTGGCTTGTTCATAAGGAACCTAATTGCACTTTGATCTGTATGGGTGTATACTTTGTAACCCAATACATAGTGCCTAAATTTATCTAGTGCAAACACTATAGCCATTAATTCCTTTTTTGTAGTCGTGTAGTTAAGTTGTGCACTAGTGATACTCTTACTGGCATAATGGATGTAATAACATCATTTTTGTTCATCTAATTGTGTCAGTACAGCTCTTAAGGCGTAATTAGATGCATCGGTCATGATATGGAATGGCCTAGACTAGTCAGGGGCTTGTAGAATGGGGGTCTCCACAAGCCTCTGTTTAAGGGTTTGGAATGCTCATTCACATTCCCTGGTCCATTCGAATGGTGCATCTTTTTTCATTAATTCCACCAATGGTTTGGCAACCTTAGATAAGTTCACGATAAATCTCCTGTAGTAGCCAATGTGTCCAAGGAATGACCTAATGTCTTTAACGGTCTCTGGTTGTCAGGTAATTCCTTGGATGACTTTAATTTTTTTTGGATCCTCCTCAATTTGTGATTGTGAAATTTTATGCCCCAGTACGACGTCCTCTTGAACCATCAAATGGCTCTTTTGCTAGTTGAGCTTGAGGTTGGTTTCAACACATCATTTCAATACTTGCTCTAACCGGTCAAGAGCTTGATCAAAGCTCATCCCATAAGTGGAGAAGTCGTCCATGAAGACTTCTACTTCATTACCTATTTGCTGTTGAAAGATGCTTAGAACTAATCGTTGGAATGTGGTAGGTGCATTGCACAAGCCAAAAGGCATTTGTTTGTATGCAAACATTCCCCAAGGACTGGTGAACATTGTCTTGACTTGGTCTTCTGGCACAATTCGTATTTGGTTGTACCCACTATATCCATCTAGAAAACTGTAATAGTGATACCCCGCTATAGTGTCTAAGACTTGGTTAAAAAATGGCAATGGGAAGTGGTCTTTGAATGTTACCATATTTAATAGCTTAAAATCTATACATACCCTCCATTTACCTCCTTTTTTCGGTACAATGACAAAAGGACTAACCCATTTGCTATTAGCGATAGGTTAAATGAACCTAGCCTTGAGAAGCTGCTCTAGCTCCTCTTTCACTATTTGTTTTAGCTTTGGTTTCAATCGCCTCTAGGGTTGTTTGCAAGGCTTCATAGAGGGATCTGTGTAAATCCTATGCTAGCATATCCTAGGATATATTTCGATTAATTCGGGGTATGACCATGCAAAGGTTGTTGACCACTTGTTTATTACCTTTAGCAAACTTTCTTTTTTCTTGGGTGTGAGCTTTTCATTGATGATCACCAGTTTTCTATTTTTAAGGGTCACGTATTCCAAACCGGTGGGTAATGATTTTAAATCGAGGGGCTCTTGTTTAAGCTCCTTAGGAATCCCCAACTTTCCCCAATTGATGTTTTTAGAGTTAAGGGCTGGAATTTGGCAACGGACTTACTCTAGTACATCTATGCTTTCAATTTAAGCACTAGTTATTCCCTCAGCTAGTTCCATGCAGGTTGTCGAGTTGCTCTCTTTATTAGCCATCAGCCACTGGGTGTTTTCTTGTTGTGTGGCTATCGTGTATAGGCACTTTTGGATGTCAACATCCTGTGCACACCGATTGCATGTAGGCAATGTTAAACTTCGCATCACCCATGATTTCTGTACGCAATGACATCCCATGTCACTATATGCGATGCATGGAACTCTTTTCCTCTCAATTTTCATAAAAGTATTTGTCTTGGATATTTCTAGGGAAAGGTTGCGGATTCCTAGGCGCACGTCGATTGTATTCAACCATGCCTTTCCCATTATAATTGGGAAATCCCCTTTGTCATTTTTTATCTAGATTACTAGGAAATTGGTTGGATATGACCATCCACTGACAGTGGTAACAATGTCCTCAACCTATCCTAGAGGGATAGTGATGGATTGGTTAGCCAACTCTAGGTGAACATTGCTCTTCTTGAGTGGAGGTAGGTTCCAGGTTTTATATAGTTCTTGTGAGATTAAGTTAACCCTAGAACCTGAGTCAAGGAGAGCCTTATGGGGTTCATTCCCAGTGACTTGGAGATAAACTAGGGGGATTCTCTGATTTGATAATTTCTTTGGAAGGTGGCTGACCTTGATCCAGTCGGTTACTGTATGTGTTAACATAACTGTATGCATTGGACGTGATTTCTCTGTCGAAGGGTTTCCCGAAACCTTATTTGGTATGGGGGTGTTAGGATGCTCAACCGCTTGTGAAGGCGAAGGCTTAGTTGGATTGTTGGTCCTAAGGAATGATCTTTTTGGTGTATGATTGTTAGAACCAACTGATATTGGAGGATTGGGAGCCCTCGTAGTGTTGGGTTGTCGTGGTTGAGTGGGGTTTACTTTAGGCTTTGTTGGAGCGGTTGGCGGTGGGGCTACAGGCGTAGGAGATGCAGATGGAATTGGAGAATAGTGTGGGTATGGAGCGTATCCTGAAGGAGAAGGAGTCCTAAAGTACTCTTGAACTTGGTAGTAACATGAAGGGTTTATGTGACCCATAGAGTCACCTGGGGAAATCAGCTGCTGCCCATAATAACCATAAAGATTAGGCTATCGATAAGGGTACTTTTGTGTTGGCGGTGGCATTCCCCAAGACTATGGATGCTGCCACTGCTGATGTTGTCCAATGGGCTGTGGTGGAGTTCCACTTGGATAATATGTTAGTGGTTGGTGGAACTGCCTTAGGTTACCTTGTGGATAAGGTAACCTTCGGGGTGTTTGCCGTTGGTTGAGTCTTGGATTAAGCACATACACCCCAGACTCCTGTAGATGTAAGATGATGGGGCAACATCCCTTAGGATGGTCATAGTGGTAGATCTCACATCCACCATCATCATCTATGTCAGAGTTCTTAGCCACATCGGAGTCAGTGATTTTTCTCTTACCCTTGTTATGTGTAGGACCTAAATTTCTCCACTTTTCCTAACCGTTGTCACTACTTTGTTCAACCTTAGAATCTTCTACAATTTTTAAGACAGTTTCAATTTTAGAGTCTAAGGAACTCCATATGTCATCTACCTTAGCCGCTATTTCAGTTGTCAACTTTTGGATCGACAAGGTTTTCTGGTTCACCGACTCTTCGATTGGTGACTCATCCTCTTCATCACAAAATTTCACTCCCTTCTTTCGAAGGGAGGGATCGCGATTATACTCTTCCATACTTTCCCTTTTTCATAGCTCACCTTCTTTCTTTGCTACTTGCTCCAACAAGTTACATACTTCATGGACTCTAAGTTGTGAGAGCATCCCTTGGGCATAAGTTCCAAGGGTTCTTCTAGTTTCATGCCTTAGCCTATCCACGATGTGGCGAAGTTGATCCCGTTGAGCGTACCCATGGCCTAGGCAACGATGTAACAATGTGTAATAGTGGGCCATGGTAGCATCCAAGGGTTCGTGTGTACCTTGCTTCCAGCCTTGGATCTCCTGATGTAAATCGGACACTCTAGAGTACGTTTGATACTTTTCGTTGAACAGTTCTAGCATCGTACTCCACCTCCTTATGGTTTCCGGTTCTAAGGACCGATACCAGCTCTCTGCTTCTTTGGTGAGTGTCCTTTGGAACAACTTAAGTTTTTGTCACTTATTTTCTATATTCTGCAAGGCACAGGCATTACGGAATGCCTGTAAATGGTTTTGCGGATCAGCACTGTATCCCCCTTCAAATCGTGGGATATTATTCATATCTAATCGTTTGATCTGACTATCCTTTAAATGCCTTGTGGGAATCCTAACTGCCTCTGTTATGTCGAGCATACTTCGAGTTGTGAGTAGGGGCTCATCATGATCATATCTTTCATGACACCTATGATGTCTGTGTTGTTCGCTACTCTCCCTATGTCCTTGCCCTTGTCCTCTCTCTTGACTTTCCTGTCGAGGTCTTTCATCTTTCTTACTTTTATCCTTACCTTTATGTTCATGATGGTTGTGCCTAGATGTGGAAGGAGAGGATGAGTGATGTGAAGAAGGGGAAGAAGAAGGGGAACCATTGCCATGATGATGTTTCTTTCCTTCTCTTCGGCTGCTACAGCCTCGATCGTGATGACGACCTAAGTGCCCGTCCTTAGCATTAGTGGTTGTTCCCTCTATGAATAGTTGGTGTTCATGGGCATCAGAACCAGGGATATGTATCGTTGATCATAGGTTCTGATACCCAAACTCCTCATCATTGTTAGGAAGGGGAACATCTTTTGTTAAAGAACCTATGATAAGGGGTTCCTCATCTCCTATTTTGCTAAGGACGTGCGGGACCTTGCCCTTCAATAGTGCATGTTGACTCTCCTGTCTTAAGTCTCTCATATGTTGGGCATCTGTGGGATAATAATCCCTCATGTCAAAGTCTTCACCAACGTATTCAACAAATAATTCTTGCATGCCAATCTGTGTCAAGGCACAGAAAAGCATCCGAGAGACTGATCAATCTGGGGGTAACATAATGTTACCTTGTAAATCTCTCCACCGCAGCTGTTCATCCTGATGGAGAATAAAAGTAAAATCTAGAATATACTCATTGGGATGAGTATAATCTATCTTGTATTGTTTAGGACTTGGCTATTTTTAGTTATGTTTTTTATCTTGCCGACAATCTCGTGTGTGGTCCTTAGGTGGTGAGTTACTCTTATGAGAAGAAGGCATTTTTTATTGGTGTGCTAATTTCACCGTTATATAATTTTTATTTGATTAACCTGAAGGTTCATTAAGGCTCACAACGATGTGAGTGATATCCCTTATGTTCCATTCGATGCACAAACACTTAGCCCCCAACAATGGCACCAATGATGAGTGGCAAGGTACCCCTACACTCAACCATACGAAACGAGCATAGCACATGCAATTCGGTCAAACTCTACAAACTAAATACCTAAATGCCCCATGGAACACTTAGGGTTAATCATTCATTGTCTTCCTAGACTTACTTGTTGTTGTCACGGTGTATGGTTAAGTAAGTTCGAGGTATATGATTTTTATGGTCTTTTATGATTTTTCTCCTATGCTATCAAGGTGAAGGGTTGANCACTTACCGTACACACCCTAAACTATGCAACTGTGGCTACCAAACGCTAATCGTTACTAGGATCACCACACATAATGCACGTGCTCAAAGTGGTCGTTTGGAGGCACTTAACTAGCCTAAACATAATGAGCAGCCGATTCCTTGACTAGCCGTACACACCCATAGATGCTCGCAATCAAGTCGTACTCATTCTGCATTCTAGGAGTTGAGGGTGAGAGAGACTAATCGCGATGAGTAGCCGATTCCTTGATTAGCCGTACACATTCGTCAATGCTCGTAATCAAGTCGTACTCATGCCATGCTAATGTAGGTAATAAATAACAGGTAATAAATCCTATTCCATGCACTACAAGGTTTATCCACAAAGCTCGTCTTTATTGCCATACACAACTTGTGTTCAGGTACAAAGCTGCTCGAATAAAGATCCATTCACTTGGGGACTCCTACTGCAGGCACATGGAAACTATTCTATCTCTAGAGTGATCAAACTACCAGATTTTCCCTAATTTAAGCCTAGGATGAGAAATGAGGGGAGTGCTACCTCTTATTTATAGATTTGGTGATGGACCGCGATATCGCATACACAATATTGCAGGGGATGACACGATATAGCGTACGCGATATCGCAGTGCATGCGATATCACGTCTCATCACTAGGTAATAGAGTTGTGGTAGAAATGCCTATGTTTACAACTATCTTTGGCATTCTAATAATGTTGTTTTTAAATTCTACTAGACGAGCTTGGAATAATACAAAGAATTTCATAGAAAGTCGCACTCTTGTTGGGAAAGAAAGTGAAGCTCAAGAGGTTGTTGTCTATGATGATACAATTGGAGACCCTTTCAAAAATATTACAAGCCCATCCCTGCATGTTCTTATTAAGATTCTTGCAACTATCACCTTGGTCATGACACCAATGTTTCTTTAATTTTGATTACCCATTTTCCTTACTAGTAGTCAAAATTATATCTATCACATATTTTTCTTTATTGAGATGGACATAGCAAAGACAATTTGACATAAGTAAATATTTTTTCCTATTCATTATTGTTTCTCATAGAGCCTAATTTGAGTTAGCAAGAAAGAAGTGTATAGGAGGCTTTCTAGAGCCTGAATATTTTGTAGCTGTAAAAATCCTATTACAACGCACAAGTTGTTCCTCAATTTCTTGCTTTTTGTTCATCTTCATATCCTTGTTAATTCTAATACAAATGTTACATTTAGTTATGCTACTAACATTGAGGAAAGTGTTTAATAAACTCTACTTTAATGACTTATGTATTCATTCAATAGCGAGAGTATCACGTAAAATTAAAATCAAATTTTATTTCTTGATGATTTCATAAAGGAATTCCTTGAGTTCTTGAATCAATACTCATACAACTTTGTTTAAATTCTTCCCACATGACCTATTAATAAGTGACACAAATTATAGCTAAGATATCATTTAACTAGTATATAAAGTTTCCTTGAATACATTAAAGATTTACTTCCTCATGGAGGATTAAGCATGGGATTTCTCTTAATTAAATTTTCAATAATATATTACCTCTTCTATATGGGCTCATCACATGGGTAAATGTTTTATTAGTTTATGATTATTTTATGTTTTAATGATTGCATTTATGGCTACCCCTCCTTCTAATTGTTGCATGTATTTATTGTTCACAGGTCCCAAAATAATGATGGTAATGCCTTTGGTAATGATGTTGATAGTGATTCTCCTTCTCCTCCCATGGCATCAATTTTGTCCACTGATGGACTCTTCATACTTTGTTTATTATTTTGGCTATCATAGCCTTGGGAACTATACTAGTTATTATTTTTGGTTAAGAGATGAAAGGGAGGCCACAAATTTACTAGTTTTAGGCCCTAGCACACCATGTTTTTTCTTTGATATTATGTATTCTATTTTTTATGGTGTTTTATGATTTTATGTAAATGCAAAGGAAATAGGCATGAAATTATAATCTAGACATGAACATGAAGATCATACATATAATGCAAAATGTAAAAGTTGAAAGTAAGACTATGAATTTAAGGGTAAATCATAGGATACAAGCTTAAGAATGTAGGTAGAATTTTGAATAACATAAGTGCTTTCTAATCTTCAAGAGATTAGGAAATGTGTAAGATCTTTGTTGCATGATTTTATACTTCCCATTCCCTTTGCTTACTACACTAAATGGGAGTTCATCCCATGATTCATTTGTAGCCCCTTCATGATTGGATTTAACTTGGTCAATTTTGTTGAATTTCTTAGCTATGTTTTGGGTTACATGAGCTTCTTCTTGAAACTCCACCTTAGATCCTTATTTTATGTCAACATTGTTGATAGAGAATGGAGTAGTGTTATTATAGTCTCATAAGCCAAATGAATTTCTTGATGGATCAAGGAAGAGACAATTCATAGTTTGGCTAACCAAGGTCTCCTGAGTATTAGATTGAATCTTGGTATCTCTTCCACCGTAAGGAAATTAACTAATTTGGGGAACTATTTCCCAGCTACAAAATCTAACAAAATTGACCCTCTCACCTCTACATGTGACTTATTGAATGATTTAAGCACTAAGATGGATGTGCTCTAAATATATTCAATCAAGTCCAAGCATTCTACAATAGGGGAGCAGATAACATTAGTAGCTAGCCCATCATCCATATGTACCTAATGTGCCTTATAATGGCTGACTCTTATTATTATAAACAAGCAAGATTTTGACACCTCACCACTTTGTGAATTGATCTTTATTTTGTTGTCCTAAAATATTAAAGTGGTTAACTTAATTTCTTCTTTAGGTAAGGGTGGCACTATTACTACATGTATAAATTCTTGGTTGGCAAGGATATCCTCACTAACAAGAATAGAAGTTAGCTTATGAACCAAGGCTTCACAATGGACACAAGAGGTTATAACTAAATCATATAAGCTTAATGAGGTGTTCTTCTATTTAAGTGAAAGCTTGACTTGCTCCATGGAAATGAGAAAGTCATTGTCATTGTTCATTGCTTTTTCACTTTTGTTGCCTATGAGTTGCACCATTCTACCCAATATTTTTACCTCATGTTTATGAATTTTTTATTTTAGCCCCTTTCTCTTTTCTTGTTGTTTATCATCCTCCTTAGGTAGGCTCATTGAGGTAGCTTGAGCATCAAACCTCATGGGTATGAGTGAAATGGGCATGGGCTTCAATAAAAAAACTTCCTTCCACACTTTTGGTTTCACATTATCCTTAGCTTTTGGCTTAGGAGCTAGTGTGTTATGTGATTTTGTTGAAGACTTCTTGTTATCTAGTTCTGAGGGGGTTAAGGCATTGGTGATCATGGAAGGACGTTAGTCATCTTGAGTTGTGGACTGAATAGTGGTAGGAGGCGACACTCTAATAACGAATGGTTCTTTGGAAGGAGGTGGTGATGATATCCTTATTACAAAAGGAGTCCTTGAACTTAACAAAGTTAAAGTCCTTTCATCATGAGGAAACACCAAAATCACAAATGACTCCTTGGCAGGTTTAGGACTATTGCTAAGATTGAATATGGCTATTATCTAGGGATCATTTTTAGCATTTAAGGAATCCTTGTATACCTACATGTGTTGGTTCTAGGACCTAACAAGCTTGGAAGCATCTAACACTAACTCTCCATTATCTATCATCTTTTGCAAGTCATCCTTTAAGGCCAAGTAGAAATCAGTATCATAAATAGGTAATTGATGTCAATGGCAGAATCAGTCAAGTTTGAAATATTTTGACATTAGTGAATCATCCTTTGTTACTAAAGTGGAACCCTTAGCAATCTCGCATAGACAATCATGCCTCTTATGAACATTCTCAATCATTTACTTATACTAAATACAATCACTTTTGAGCATTTGGTCAAGGAGCTCAAATAGTTTCAAGGATAATGTCGTATATTTGGACCAATCCTTCCTCTCAAAGTTAGGCCTAAATTGGTTAGATGTAGAGGCCCTAGATGTTGAGGATTAAGTGATGGTTGTATAGGCCTTTGGTTTATTTATTTTTGGCCCCTGCATCAACTTGTTTTCTATAGTCACAGTGGCTATGGCTACATAGTCCTATTTCTCTTTTTTCCTATCTTTATGCATATATTGATTCTTGTATGCTACATAGCAGGATTATGGCTAGCTTCAACAACATACTCTATGTTCTTTGTTTATGAAAAAACTTGAATAAGGGACCATAGGTCTAATTAATAGTGTTTGGACTTAATAAAGTCATTAACCACCTTCTTGAATATGGCCAAAATATGTGTCTCAACTATGTGTTCAAGAATCTTATTGAGAAGAGCATTCCATCACTGTATGAACTTTTTCATAGGTTTAAGAGGCCCCTACTTGACCTTCATCAGTTGGTCTAGAATCATATTAGGTTTTAAGTTATACTTCAACTAGGTAACAAACTATGAAACTAATTCCTCTAGTGAGGTAATAGACCCTCTAGGTAGTGCATGATACCAATGCAAAGATTTCCTAGCAAGTGAAATAGGGGAGACATGCATAACAATATGAGGCATGGCTTGTAACAACAAGCATTCGGAATGGAAGGTAATGAGGTATGAGTTAGAATCACTCTCATCATTGTATTTGGTAATTTTGAAAGATAAGAATTCCCATAGAAAGAGTTATCTACAAGATGGTAGGACTAATGGGATCATCTTGGTAGAAGTCCATTATCATAACCATATAAGTAGTAGAGGCTTTAAGCTTTCATAGCTCTTTAGTGAGGTATTGGATCATTTAGATTGCTTGATCCAAAACTTTGGCCACCCTTATGGGTTGTGGCATTTGTGTAAATAGCTATGCAAGAAGTTGGAAGGCTTAGGGTTGTGTAATGAGTAATGGTAATGATGGAAGATGCTAGATGATCATAGTCATAGGAGGGTTGAATAACAAGAAGAATGTTTGTGTTGGAACTTAGAGGATAAAGGGAACAAAAAGGGTATGATAGGCTTGCATAGCCTAGGATCCCATGGAAGGATTCATTGAGATCAAGAAAGGATGGAATGTAATAGATACAACAGGTGATGATTGTATGAAAAGAGGTTGCATTGCAAACGGCTTCGATGAAAATAGGAAATTATATTGAGGCATAAGCTAAGCTTGATATGCGTAAATAATGGATGTTAATCCAAACATGGTGGAATGAACATGAGGAGGAGAAGGTTGAAGAACTTGTTCCACAAATGACCCAAGAGATGTAGAACTACGAATAATTTTTTGGGGAGTTGATTGTTAGAAGAGGCTCCTGATAGATATGTCTAGTTCTTATTTGGCCTCAAATTTATCTTGCTCTTCTTGGTGTCCATCTCAACTAATCTTCTCACTTCACTCATCAACATCTATAAGTTTTACTAACATGTAAGCATAGAAATTGGTTAAAGGGATCTTTTCATAGGATGATGAAATGTATTCTTTCCCATCTTGATGTATGATTTCAAACTGACACTTAGCATCAAACTCAACATATGGTATAAGGAAATCAACCTGTATTTTAGCATAGATGAAGTTATAAAATTCCTCAATGATAATTGCAAAGTTTTTATTCTTGCCCCTCTTCCTAAGTAACTATCTACGCTCCATGACCACTAGGTCTTTTGAATCATAAACATGAATTCCATCCTCATTACAGGCCATGTAAGTGAGGTTAAGTAGTAATACAATGAACTAGAGAAAAGGCATAAACAAAACAAAGTGTTAAACTAGACAGTAAGCTAGAAGGCTTAATTTATGAGATGCATATGAGAGTCTTAGCCTATGAGACAATCCTAGAATATGAAGCAAATGAAACCCAATGAAGGTTTCACTCCCAAAAAAATAAAAAAGGGGAGAAAATGCCAAAAAAATAGCCAATAGGTCAATGAAGAATAATGTAAAATAAATGGCTTCCAAACCAAAAAAGGGAGGAGCCTGATGGCCAAAGAAGCCCAAGGATGGAGTGTTGGTTCCTCCAAAATATTGTGAAGTAACCAATAGTTCAAACATGAAGCATGAAGACCATCATTAAATTCACATGTTACAGCCATGTCATTTTTATGATGTCAACACTTGGGATTACTTGTTAGCAAAAATAATCATTCCCCATTAATCATTGTAGCCATCGATCTCATCCCAAATTCTTCACATTTGATCATGACCTTATTTCATCATTGTGAGCACTTCTTTGCAAGATTCAATAGTTACCAAATCAAGTGTGGAGAGAAAAGTGTTGATGATAAACCTATAGTGGTGTTTCACATTGTTTGTTGATGTCTCTTAGGTCAATCCTCAAAACATCAACAAAGAGGATCCAATTAAATACCCCCAAGGAAATTCATATTATAACCCATGGGCAAATTATTTTGTAATTTTATGGAAAAATAAAGTAAAAACAATTGTCTTATTTTTCCAAAAGTTTGGCATTATGATCTCATGTTACTAGAATCTAAGATCTCATGCATCCTAGCTTACATAAGCTACAAAACCATATACACTAGCTTATGGAAGCTAAGAATACTACAAAAGATACAAGATTTGATATCTTAGCTTAATACACTAATGCTAGATAGCATACAAAAGTGGAGTTTTAATCTTGTACAAGGGACATGGAAATTTTGTACACTAGGAAGCATCCAAAGGTACTTTCAGAGAACAAAAATTAGTTAAAATTATTAGTATGCTACATGAAGGTATTCCAAGTACAAAAAAATTTTCCAAACATTTGTAGTAATCATGGCAAAAATAAATAGGAAAAAACTAGAACATCTATGGCCTATTTAAACTAGAACCTATTTCATTGTAAGGACTTTGGCATTTTGCATCTACATCAAACCTAAGACTTTCGAGTATTACAAATACCCAAGAGTCCATGATGACCATCATTATTTTTTCATAGCACAAATCACTAGAGACATCACGAATATAGAGCAATGCCAAATCTATGATATGAGACCATAGAACACATCCTAACTTCCATTATTACAAGTGCAAGCTATAAAAG
Source organism: Gnetum montanum (assembly GCA_015680685.1). Classification (NCBI taxonomy): domain Eukaryota; kingdom Viridiplantae; phylum Streptophyta; class Gnetopsida; order Gnetales; family Gnetaceae; genus Gnetum; species Gnetum montanum. The sequence goes on along the minus strand of MNCI01004186.1, from coordinate 28,111 downwards.
TCCTAATCTATACTTCTAGAGCCCATTTTTTATAGCATTTTCAAACATTTAATTAAAAATTATTGACAATTTTATGCTATATTTTATTGTATATTTTCTAAAATTTTATTTTAGTTTCAACTTCATTTAACAAATACTTTCTTGCTTGTTACATTTTGTTAACATTTGATAACAAAACCTCTAAGCCCTCATTCAATTAGCAAGACCGTTTGAGACACTCGTAGATCCTTATCAAGGCCCATGGATCTATGGGTTAAACTATTTCAACAGGTATCTTCGACCCTCCAGCATCAAATTTTTCCATCACTACATTTTGAGTTCAATATTCCTTAAAGCACTAGTGTTATATCCTTCATAGCTATGAAGCACGAGTCAAATGAGTTCATTAACAAGTTCATTTCTTCATGGATAGTGGCATAAACTAAGTTACCATATCATTTGTAGGAATGCCACCTATAGCACATTTTTGAGATTGTAGTCATCAACTATATTCAAAAGAGGATGGCTTATCCTAAGCCTCATTCTCTAAATGATACCTTCATAGACACTAGACATATTGGAGAAGTTAGTATTTAATAAGGTGACTAGGAATTCCTAACAATCCATAACAAAGCTAACAAGGTTATGTAACAAGAGATGGAATAACCAACATCTTAGGGTGTTTCTTCTCTTTCTAAGAAACAAAATAATGCTTCCTCAACTTCTTCTTTTTCAATTTAGTAATGTAGACCTTCAAGGAGCATATATCAAGATACTAACATACTCATGAGGTACTCTCTTCTTCTTAATAATCTTCGTACAAATGACCACCTTAAGAGGAAATAAGTTTCTAATCAACCAAGAACACACTATCACAAAATTCAAATCATTACAATGGATACTTCTCAAAGATACAAAGGTAACCCTAAGCTTCCTAAGTGGTATGACTATCAAAAGTATTACTATTATCATAAGACTATTGGTCATAACATAAATGACTATAAGAATCTAAAAGATAACATTCAAGATCTTGTAGATAAGGGCAAGATAGTAGAGGAAAGAGATCCATCCACTATGCATCTAGATAATCAACACCAAGATATATTTCAAAATTCCTTTGGAGTTAAAAATCCTATTTACCTTTCAAGCTAGAATATAAATCTCATAACTCCACACCTAGGAATCCTTACATCATTTTCTTGTCTAACTATACTCATCATCAATAATCTTTGCCACCATCTCAAAAACCTTATGTAACTCATTAGTATAACTATACCACCACTTCATCAAAGTCAAATCATCCTTCCTCATCTTCTTAACGCATTTGTGCTATTCCAACTAACCAAAATCTAGCTATATCTTATACTATTACCCATCCCCATCATTCTACCTCTATTACACAACCCATTTATTCTTTCTACTCTCATCCCATTACATACCATTTTAAACCTTAAAATATCTCTTCACTTACTCTATCCCAAATATCTAACTATTTCTTTTCATTACCTTAAGTAAGAATCCTTACTCATAGCCAATAGATCATCAAGTTATAGATAGAAAAACATAAGGAAAAGGTTACTAATGAATCTAAACAACCTTCTAAGGCATCAAAGAAGGTTTATTTTTAAAAGCATCAAGAATATATTTCTTTAAGTAGAATCCCACCTTCATATACTCCTATATACTCATTTACAATAACATCTACTCCATGATCATCTTAGTCAATGAAATAAGGTCCTACAACAAATTACTACTATTGTTCATTCAAAAAGAACTAACTTATCCTTGTATGATCTTATAGCAAGCTCTAAAGAGTATCATGCTACTTTATATGATGTTCTTATGAGATTGTGAGCCCAAGTGACATTCTAGATTAAAATGAGGCTATATCATCCTTTCCTCAAGTCTCTCATTACAAATCAGATACTCTAAACTTTAGTGTGTTTACCTTTTGATATGTTAAAACATTAAGGAAAATGGAGAACAAAGGATGTTCATTGTGGATGTTATATTTACAAGACAAGAAAAAGAATTCCAAATCATGGACAAGGACTTAAGGAAGCATGGCTATCAAAGTAAAATACTTCATAAGAAAAATAAGATCATGGAAAAGTAAAAATACTACAAGCTAAATGAAGATGCTCCATGGATTGAGAGGAAGCTAAATAAATGAGAAAAAGCCTTAGGAACCCAAACTCAAAAGTTGAGAAGACATCTCCAAGGAACAAAAGACATCTTGGCCGAGAGGAAGTTAATCATAGGAAGATGTCTTCCAAAAATAGGAGACATCTCCTTTGGAAAGAAGATGACTCCCCAAGGATGTTCCATTTTGAAAGGAGACATCTCCCAAAATTTAAGGCTAAATTTAAAGAGATGTCCCAATCTTCAAGGAGAAATCTACAGTAGCCATTAGATAGTCATTGCATGAGTTTCAAGGTGGTTTCAGAAACATCAAGGCTATAAGAAGACTTTAAATTCTTGATTATTGTGCAAACATTGCTAGCATTAAAGAAATCATTATCATATCTATCCTCTTATACTCATTTCCTACATTGTCACATCATTTTCTTGGTTTCATGTAAATTGTAAGTTGAATTGAGCCTCAACAACAAGGTCTTGTAATTGTAGTTACATTCTTTTCTTGCTTTTTACATTCTTTCTTATTGCCCTGCAGGGTTGATGTGCTTCTTGTGAAAAGATAGCTATATTAAGCTTGTTGAGATCCCATAGGATTGAGTAGTCTTACAGTGTCAAAACACCCTGCAATGGAGCTTAATTTTGTAAAGGTTGTGGGATCCTTAAAATCACATTCTAAGTTTATTGGGACATTGTGATGTTGAGTAGTTTCACAATGACAAAACACTTTGAAGTGAAGCTCAAAGCTTGTAAAATGTGTGATGTCCTTCAAACCACATTTTGAGTTTGTTAGGACCTTGTAGGATAAAGTGGTTTCATAACAATAAAACACTTTGTAGCAAAGCTCAAATCTTGTAAAGGTTATGATGTTCTTGAAACCACATTTTGGAAGAAACAATGTCTAGAGGTGTGCAAGGAATCTCCCCTTCAAGTGTGAACTACCCAAGTTGGGGAACCACATAATTCTTTTGTCTTTTATAACAAGCATTTCTTGTAAATTAGAGAACTTATTCATCCCTCCCCCTTCTAATATCTTGATCCTTAAGTGGTATCAAAGCCTAGTACTCTATCACTTGGAATCAACATTAAAGAGTGAACTATGAAGGGGATATCATACACAAATCCACCTATGTTTCATGGATTTGATTTTTCCTAATTGAAGGAAAGGATGTAGGGCTTCTTTGAGTCAATGGAGTTTGAGGTTTGGGAGTCCATTCTTGAAGGATACACACCACTAGTTAATAGTGTAACAAAGGTCCTCAAACCATAAAGCAAGTGGACATCAGAAGAAAGATATAAGTTCATATATGATTCCAAAGAAAAAAATTATTTATATTTTTCATTAAATAAGTATAAATTTAATAGGATAATTGGTTGTATAATTGCTAAGAAAATTTGGAAAACTCTAGAAGCTACTTCTAAAGGCACATCTAGAGTCAAACAATTCAAACTTTTGGTCTTACAAAGTGAGTATGACAAACTCAAAATGAGAGAAGGTGAAAATATAAAAGAATATTTTCCTAGGACAATGATCTAGTTGTAGCAATTAGGGATACACGTAAGGACCTACAGGAAAGTGATGTGATAATAAAAATCATTCAAACACTCCAATTGGATTTTAAACCTAAGGTTATAGCCATGGAGGAGATTAGAGATTTTTCAGTTCTAGAATTCAAAGAGCTTCAAAGTGCTCTTATTTCTTATGAAATGAACCTCATAAGTGAAGGAGCAATAAAAGAAAAGTCCATTACCCTAAAATCAACCTCCAAGGAAAAGGAACCTACTAAGCAATATGTGAGCATCGAAGAGGAGATAGCTCTTCTTTCAAGAAGAGTTCAATGGCTTCTTGTAAAAAAGGAAAGGAGTTTCAATCAATCAAGCCCCAATCAATCTAACTCTAAAGGTAAGGAAAAAGGTAATAATTTTTCAAATTCTAATCTTAATGTTTTTTCAATATAATGTTGGGTTTGTGGAGGAAGAGGCCATGTGACCTCTGAATGTCCTAGCAATGGTAGGTTACAATGAAAAGAAAGAACTAATACAAAAATGAAAAAGACCAACTTCTACACTAGCTTGCCTGATGATGAGCAAAGTGAAGAAGAAGTAGATGGCTCCACAAAATATTCTCAGCCCATATGCATGGCACTCACAAATGAAAATTCACTACAAGTTACAAATAAACCAAAAGGTAAGTATGGAAAAAGGTACAGTGAATTATGAGAAGAAATTTTCATTCTACATTATCTACTTAAGAAGATAAAGAAATACATAAATAGAAAATTTTGTGCAATTCACACAAAATTAACAACTAATCCCTTTAGATGAAGAATGTAGAGGTTTTCAAGAATGACAGGCTCATGAAAAATAGCCTAGGAATGAAGATTTTGAAGAAGTCTCATAGGAGGAAAGAAGCTCCAGCTCAAGCATAATCAAGTTTGATTTCCCCATTCATGAGGAGAACACTTTATTCCTCTATAAAAATTATGGAAGTAAACAAAACTTTTATTATCCTCATGTTGATAAAAATAACATTGATGCTTAATCTTGCTAAAAAGTTCCTAGTACGGATATTTTGTAGGAAGCAAGAATTGAAAATGAAGATGAGTGGAAAATTGGAAAATTCCTCAAAAAGTTGGATGATACAGAAGGTGATTAAAAATGCATTCATCATAAAGAACATGAACAAACTTGACCATCATGTAAAAGAACTAAGTAAAGAAATTTAAAAGGTAAGGAAGCACTCCATGATAGAGGACCTTATCTCAAACTTCATTACTCTTTTACATCTCAATTGCAAGTAAGATAAGTTATGGTAATTTTCTATTCCTTTCTTGCTAGAAATTGAGTCAATTTTTTTCAAACGCTATAATTTTTGTAAGGGCATATATCTTTACCTGTAGGAAAAAAAATTGTATGGATATCCTTTGTACCATGAAATTTCTCACATATTCTTAAAAAAACTTATCCTTAAAAGAAAAATTTGCATCTAATTATCTAGAATGAATGTTTATCATAAGATGCAAGTGATTTGTAGAAAGATTGTAAGAAAAAAGACATTTGAATGATCAATAAAGACTAATTTTTTTTAATATCTGCTTACATTTTTTCTTATTAAGAATATGGAAAATTAGCTCCAAGTTTTACAAATGTAAAGATAAGCACATATGTAGTGAAAGCTTGAACCTCATGAATGGATTCTATGAAGATTTGTCTCCAAGACATAAATCTTAGGAAGGTAAATAAAAGGTGTTTTCATTTGTTACTAATTTTTGCTACCTAAGAATGATCTTAAATTACTTTAAAGATTTTTGTTAAGGATACATCTAGTTGTTGAAATAATTAGTATGACATGTCTTGCTTTGATCTCTCTTATGAGCAATTGATTGATTTTTGAAAGTTGGATATGTATGTATTTATTCACTTGGTATTAAATTACTAAGTATTAGTTGTTGCCTCAAAAGAAGTAGAATTTTTGGGAATTTTAGAATCATGTGCTATTGGTTTATTTTGTCTTATGACTTTACATAGCCAAACCTTAGAGATTAGCCTTCAATTTTATTTTCTATTGCAAACAAATTGGAAGGCTTGGATTAGTTATATTTGAATTATTAGCTCTTAAATGAAATTTGATTTGACAACCCTCTAAAACAATGTTCCAAAATGCACTAAAAAATGTTTGTATCTCTTCTTAGAAGTTCTCATGTTTTCATTTTGAAAGTCTAAATATGAATGGATATTACATCATAAATTATTTTTTAAAATGTGAAGAACCTAGAACTTGCATATCTCTTGATCTGATCTAATCTAAATATCTCTAATGTGTTAGATATGTCTAAACTCCTATGGTACTTATTACATATTGACAAAAATTGTGCATTCTCTTGTTCTATCTAGTTTCTTTGCTCCACTCCTTTTTGATGATGTTCAAAAAGGGAAAGATATTTAGTATTAGACTTAATGATTAGTGGGGCATTATTATATTTGATATTTGTAGAGCATTATTGGAATATTTGGTGGTCAATTAAAATGCTATCATTTGTGAATATATGAGCATGATGTGATGTAAAATGACTTGAATGACTATGAGTTAGTACAATTTGGAATCTGATGACTATATTCAATGAATAAGTATGATTTCATGTACTTTGGAATCTAATGGGTACATTTAAACTGATGATATGAGTGATATTGAAAATAGATGGCTTAATGATTTCTGAGAGACTACTAACCCATTTTTTTAAGTTTTATGCATTACCAAAAAAAAAAGAGATTGTTGATCTTTTGGTATGTCAAAACCTTAAGGAAAATGGAGAAGAAAGGATGTTCATTATGGATGTTGTATTTACAGGATAAGAACAAGAACTCCACATCATGGACAAGGACTTAAGGATGCATGGCTATCAAAGTAAAATACTTCAAAGGCAAAATGACAACATAAAAAAGTACAAAGACTACAAGCTAAGTGAAGATGCTTTAGGGATTGAGAGAAAGCTAAATCAACAAGAGAAAACCTTAGGAACTAGATCTCAATATTTGAAAAGACATCTCAAAGGAATAAAAGACATCTTGGCTAAGAGAAAGTTAGTCATAGAAATACATCTCCCAAAAACAAGAGATGTCTCCCTATAAATGTCCCATTTTGAAAGGAGATGTTTCTCCAGAGTTGAGAGAGAATTCCAAGAGACATCCCAATCTCAAAGGAGACATTTACACTAGCTGTTAGAGAGTTGTTGCATGCGTTTCAAGGTCTTTTCAAAAACTCTGAGGCTATAAGAATACTTTAAATTCTTGATTATTGTGCAAGCATTGTTAACATCAAAGAAATCATTGTCATATCTACCTCTTATACTCTTGTCCTACATTGTCACATTATTTGCTTAGTTGCATGTTAATTATATGTTGAATTGAGCCTCAAAAACAAGTTCTTATAATTGTAGTTACATTATTTCCTTGCTTTTTAAATTCTTTATCATTGCCCTATGGGATTGATTTGTTTCTTCTGATAACACATTTTTATTAATCTTTTCAAGATCCTACAAGATTGAGTGATTTTGTAGCATCAAAACACTCTAGAGCTAAGCTTAATTTTGTAAAGGTTGTGGGATCCTTGAAACCACATTCTAAACTTGTTAAAACCTTGTGGGGTTAAGTAGTTTCATAACAATGAAACACTCTAGAGTGTAGCTCAGATCTTGTACAAGGTTTGGTGCCCCTTCAAACCACATTTTGAGCTTGTTGGAACCTTATGTGGTTGAGTGGTTTCATAGCAACAAAACACTTTGTAGCAGAGCTCAAATCCTGTAAAGATTGTGGTGTCCTTTAAACCACATTTTGAAAGAAATAAAGTCCAAAGGAAAGGAATCTACACTCCAAATGTGGACTATCCAAGTTGGGAAACCACATAATTCTTATGACTTATGTAACAAGTGTTGCTTGCAAACTGGGGAGCTTATTCATCCCCCCTCTTCTAAGTTCTCAATCCTTACTATGGTGACAACATCAAAACTAATTTGAATAAAAGGAATATCTATTAACTACCACTCTAAATCACTATCAAATTATCACTTGATTCTCTGATTCCACTAATACTGGTTGATGATGCCATTAATCAAACATGATCATATGAGTTATTATCAAGCATCTCAATCTCCATAATTAGATAACTTTTGATAAGACTTCTACTAATCTCATTTTCTATAATGGTACATGAGTAGAAGTTGAAGTCCTTTTCTTGGTCATACATCAATGTCCTAGTTGAACAGAATACTAAGACATCCTTAGCTAACTCATTGTCATGCATTATCATCTCTTATATATCAAGAAATTCACTTTCCCTTCCAAAATTATGAGATAATCATCTTAGCTAATACATAGATCACAAGTGTCTCTCATCTAGATCATGAAACATGATCTTATCAACTTAGTAATGAACTAGTTGCTATTAAAATTAACTTGTAGGTAAATTTATAGTTACCTCTTCTTCTAAGGACTCTATTCATCCTAAAGATTTGATAGACTTAAACAATAAGTCTATCTCTAATATCAAGTTTATTGACCTAGGCTTTAAATAACTTAACATTTTCTCTAGTAAGAAAAAAGTTTCTCCTTATCTTTCTTACACAACTACTCAAAATTTCATTGCTAATACAATAACATTAGAAGTATGAGCTTTAAAAATTTCATCTAATTTGTTTGTTACTTTTTGTTGGCGACCGTTTGCGACACGACTGCCAACGAGTATCCTCGAATAGGATTTAGGTGCCTGCTGGTCTCTGGCAACACCAAGGCCCAGATACCTCCAAATAGACTTAGTAGTTAATGTGAGTATGTGTGTGTGCTGTTGCAGCGTGCAGTTGTGAAAAATAAAACGATTGCGTTGTGTGTAAACTACAAATGACTTATCTTAAAGAGATTCAGCCAACATTGCCAAGTACTGTGAGTTGTTGAGAGTTCCTATTTTGTTCAATTGCCTAGTCTACGCAGTCCTTATAATACCTACTTCTAACAAATAAAATTTTGCAAAAAAATTTAAGCACAACTATGCAAATCTACTTCTAATTTTCCCCAGAGAAAGAGATAGTTCCACAAGAAAACTGAAATAGAGCAAGATTCGATAGAAATAGATAGAAAAGAAAGCAGATTTGCATGGACCTCAAATATTTAAACAAGGTAAAATGACATGAGTAAACACTTTGCAATAAAGCTATCCCAAATTCAATAACTACGAATTGTTCAAACTTCCAAGGCTCAAATAAGTAATTTCTTCAAGATAATTCTACTATGCTACCAAAAACTTTCTGCGTAAACTACCACGTACGAGACTCCATTTTGGCTAGATAATGGACGTCAAAAATATCATTCAACACAACCTTCAAAAGACTTGACAATTTTTGATTGAAATACCATAGAGATTCACTTTAAAGATAAAAAGAAGCTATTCTGGTCCCATCAAAATACCAAAGATTTTCTGAACCCTCTTGACTATTGAATCGTTCAACGACATGACTACAAGCAAAGGCTCTCTTACAACGATCCCAATAGCAGTTCCTATACGTTGCACAATAACAAAATTTACTACTAAAATTTTTCCATAGAAGTGCTTGTGTTTAAAATCCTTTAGAGCATTTTAGTAGTAAATTTTATTATTGTGCAACATATAGGAACTACTATTGAGATTGTTGTAAGAGAGCCTCTGCTTGTAGCCATGCCGTTGAACGATTCAATAGTCAAGAGGGTTCAAAAAATATTTGGTATTTTGATGGGACCAGAATAGCTTTATTTTATCTTTAAAGTGAATCTCTATGGTATTTCAATTCGAAATTGTCAAGTATTTTGAAGGTTCTGTTGAATGCAATTGTTGACATCCATTATCTAGCCAAATTGGAGTCTCGTACGTGGTAGTTTACGTAGCAATTTTTTGGTAGCATAGTAGAATTGTCTTGAAGAAATTTCTTATTTGAGCCTTGGAAGTTTGAAAAATTCGTAGTTATTGAATTTGGGATAGCTTTATTGCAAAGTGTTTACTTGTGTCATTTTACCTTGTTTAAATATTTGAGGTCCGTGCAAATTTGCTTTCTTTTCTGTCTATTTCTATCGAATCTTGCTCTATTTCAGTTTTCTTGTGAAACTATCTCTTTCTCTGGGGAAAATTAGAAGTAGGTTCACAGAGTTGTGCTCAAATTTTTTTGCAAAATTTTATTTGTTAGAAGTAGGTATTATAAGGATCGCGTAAACTAGGTAATTGAACAAAATAGGAACTCTCAACAACTCACAGTACTTGGCAAAGTTGGCTGAATCTCTTTAAGATAAGTCATTTGTAGTTTACACACAACGCAATCATTTCATTTTTCACAACCGCATGCCACAACAGCACACACACATACTTACATTAACTACTGAGTTTATTTGGAGGTATCTAAGCCTTGGTGTTGCCAGAGACCAGTAGGCACCTAAATCCTGTTCGACTACATTCGTTGGCAGTCACATCCCAAACGGTCGCCAACACTTTTCCTAGCTGGTAGACATCTACTACTACCTGTTAGATATTTTTTCTTCCTTTTACTCTTATCATTTACTATTATCAAACAATGATGGGTAATGAATGATTATCTATCATCAATATATTATGTCATTTTCATAATTCTCATGAGACACAATGATGGTTGATAGAAAATAATATATTATCTTACAAAACTATCATAATTAGTGTGCATCATAACATTTGGCATTACATGTTATTTATGAACATCATTTATACTTACTTTTTGCATCAAGCTCTTGATCTTTTGTTTGCTAATTTTTCTCACTAGTGGACATCTACTAGCATATGTTAGGAAGATATTGAAACTTTGCATTAAAATTTTATGATTTTTTTTTACTATCTATTGCTTATTATTAACAAGTAATGTTAAGTAATACATAATTACTTAATATTAATACATCACTTCATTTTTACAGCTATCATAACACAGAGTTATAATTAATTAGAAATGATGCAAAAATTACAACTTTATTATCCTAGAAAATTTTTACAACTTATGCACATCATAATATTTGACATTGCACATTATTTTCTAAAATTTCATTTACACTTACAATATTTTACAAAGAATATGTTTTCTACATCAAATATAAATGACACATAAAATTAACATACAAACACCACAGTGTTGCAAGCCTTATTTGTAATTCTTAACAACTTCTTCCTTCTCTTCTTCATCAATTTTCATAGGAGTAAATTTAGGTGCTAGTTCCTAGTTGCTCTCCCTAGGATTTGCATAGCAAATCAAGATAAAATAGATAGGTATATTTATTTTGTCATTTCATAAGACAAAATAAACTAATTCATACTTATCTTATTCATCTCTATACATCCCTAAAATTTTTATTTCTATATCTTCCAAGCTTAAGTTGGTTGTATCTAGTGCATCAAATTCTAAACTTGGAATCTTAGAAATGATTTTTCTCTATTCTTCTTTATAGGTCTTTAATTCTTCTAGGAAGATATCATTATTTCCTCCTTTCATAAGCTTCTCCTAAAGGGTTTTTTGTTGTTCCTCCAACGTGGTAATCATTACACTATTGGAAAAAATTTTAAATAAATATTATAACTTGGTCTATTTAATAACTAAAATTCTTATTTCTCTATTCACATACAGGTCTTTATTTTCTTTTAATAGCTTGCAGTATTCCCTCTTATACCATTGCTAATTAATTTGATACTTTCTACCCCAACTCTCCCATGTTATTATAGAATTTCTTAAGTTGGTCATGGATCATTTCATGGCTAATACTGATCTTTTTCACTTAATCAAATCTCTTTAGAATTCAATGGCTTTATTTTTCTCTCTCCAATATGCATGAGGAGGAGGATTGTATCTAACCATGTTGCAACCTCTCAACTCAACCTCAAAGAGCTCCCCATGGTTAGATAGCATATGTATTTATCTCTTAATTTTCTCTTTTTTCTTACATGATTGCTCCAATGAATCTAGAATTATGGTGTTACTATTAACATGCTCAATGGCTAATATTCTCATATACTTCACATAATTGAGAGTCACACTTATTTTGTCTATAGTTATGCTTTCTAATGCTATGTCAAGGCTTACTATTGGATCATGAAATGTTACTTGATCCTTATTTAACTTAACTTTTATTTATACATGATAAATAGAGGATGTGAGATTCTCTACTACTAACATTAGGTGTTGTTCTCCCAATAAAAATATTAAGTCTATTTACCTTTCCCTAGAAATATCAAGTTTAGCTTTCTCTCCATCTATTTAGCTAAACCATCCAACATCAATTTCTTATCCTTGATGCAAGCTCAAATTTTACTTTTCATCTTTAAAAAAAATCAACTACATTACATTTTCAATAGTTCCATAGGTGCTCTTAAAAATTCCCTTTTCTACTTATACATCAACACTTATTTTTTATTTGACCCTTCAATACTCTCAAACATTGAAAATGCCACCTTCTCCCTAGTCTTTTATGTCAACATCAAAGGATCCCCATCACCAATCCTATATACAAACATCAAACTCCCCAATTTTTGATACAATGAAGGTCTAAAGTCTATCTTAGAAGAAACATCTAATTGCTTCTCTCCACCTCTAGCAAAAAAATTTTCCATTGCTTTTATTAACCCATAGTAAAATCCAAAATTAAGTTGTTTTCTTATTATCTTTTTCTTTCCCTTCTTGTCCTCCTAGGATAGTTTTTCAATCTCTTCAACTACTCCTTCACAGATCACTAATGCCCAGTTGGTTTTCCTTCCTTGAAACATAGCTCCATATAGACTGTACAATTGCTTGGAGCTAGCTCTCTTTTCTAACCAACTTTATTACAAAATATACTCTTAATAAATAAGGGAAATAACTTCTTTAAGTCTTCATTGATTCTCTTATGAATGTCAATGTCATCCCTCTTTTCTAAACCAATCCATTCTTTATGACTATTAGCTCTATTAAATCTAACTTCAAGTTATCAATATTTATTTTATGCTTTGAGAAGCCTAACGAATGTCTCAGTGTAGTTGTGTTCTAAGTAATGATGATTTTCTCCTAGTCTACATGAATTACAAAGATAGTATTTACTACTAAGTAGCTCTTTATTAAGCCAATGCATTATACTAAACTAGGGTATGAATGCTTTAAATCCAAAGCACATAAAATTATCACCCTATCAAACTTATTAAAGTAGATGATGCCTTCATCCTTAAACAATCACTTTTGAGCACTTTGCACTTCACTAATGGATCTAACTTCAAAGTTCTTTGCTAGACCAGTGATGTCAATAAATTTTGTGTCATTAACACTTATTTGAGTTTCAATAAGTACATCCAACCATGAGTATAATTTGTCAACCTTATCTCTTGCTAATAAAAAAATAAAGTATATATGTATATACTTCCTTATAGGCCTCAAGATGACCTTGATTCCTTAATCCACTTTATATTATCACTATGAATTTCAATAGATAAAAGGTGAAGCCATCACTAGCTATTGTACTCACTCCAAAATCTATGAAAATTCAATCCTTTATACTATCCATTGAAAAGCAACAAAACCTAAGGTTACCAATCTTGATGCTGGGAAAGATCTCATAGTAGATTTTGCAAAAATGCTAAATGATTGAAACATTATATGTCTAGAAAAATAAACCTACATAACCAAGTCAAAGTTGGTTTTTATGGAAATAAAGCTAGCTTAAATTATCTTTTAACTTTTTAAAATTCTAATTTAACTCTCAACAAAAACTTGAGAATCTAGAGGATTGGACATTGCTCTAGAAGTTTAAGCATCCAATACCAATGTGCCAATACTTCCTTTTTTCTCATAGATATTTCAAAAATTTTCTATAAACTAGGGCATCATTGAGCAATTCCTAAATCTTAAAAATATTCTCATAAATTATTTCTTTGAGCTCTATAGGGAATCCTGGCAGAACTCCCTCCAAAGCTTACAGAACAACTTCTTCTCCTAAATCCATCCAAATCACCACATGGAAGTGGCTAATATAAAACTTTAGAAACTTTTTGGCTTCATATTAAGCCCATATATTCTATGAAATTAATGAGGCATCATCAAAGAGATACTTACTCTTGATGATCTCTTGCTTCCTCCACTTATTCTCCCAAATGTTTTTCTTATCCACAAGAAGAACAAACATGGGCTCTATGACCAAGAACCTACACAATAAAAAAATTCAAATCCCCCTTAGCATTTAAAATATAATTTTTCACATTAAATATTTCAATAAGAATTATGACTTATATTTTGACATTACACGTCAAAATAGTACTTTCAAATTTTTCTTTATATTGACATCCAAGTTAAAAATTTCATCATAATTCTAGCATGACGCATAGAATTCTAACTATGAAACTTTGATGTCTACATCAAAAATGTAATGATGTAATGTGTTATCCATAAGATCAAAAGCTCATCACTAATACTTATATGTATACAAAACAAAGCACATTGATTTCTTCATGTCATGTTTTTCATATAAAAATGACCCAATCCACATTTTTTCAAAAATTGCAAGGATTGTAATGACAGAAAACATCGGTCACTGGAAAATACCGAACGAAACCCGTGTACATAGTCTTAACCATGGATCCGTGTGAGGGTTGTGCTAGAGAAAACGAATCCGCGGTGCCCTGAACGGTCTTGTCGATCAGACAGGGACTTACTCAACCAGTATATTGACGAATATTGCGATAATATGTATATTATATAGATATTCCGCAAAACAATTTGATTCGATGAATCATAAAAGGAGTAGAAAATGATGTAAATGAATTGAAATAATGACAACGTCAACGTGACAAGGAGGATTGGATTTAAGATGGATGCACAATTCTGAGATCTATGTTTTGACCCAAAGACTGAGTATATTGTATACAAGGTTCCAATGACAAACTCCGCTTATCTTGTGCGAAGCATACACAAAATAACAAGAAAACTGTTCAACAAGGAGTACAGAATGAAGCTCGGTCTACCTCGTAAGCCAAAGATGGGATGCAAGGATGGTCAAGCCTAGATGTCTATTGATCAACTATTTCTAATCAATAGATCTTGTCAACCGCACCAGACGATCTCTCGATCTCTGATCTACTTCCTTTGCCTTGGGTAGTCTCTGCTCAAGACTGCCAATGATTGCCAATGCAAAGAACTGTATTTTTGCCAAAGGACTGATTGCTCCTACTGCCAATGCTCAAGCAAATGCCTTCTATCTCTACTAAAAGGTGATGCTGCCAAAAGAGCCCAAGATGATGATCCCCCTTTTGATCTCTTCCTCAACTGGAGCATTTATAAGTTTAGTAGTACGTGGAGAAGGCACAGCCCTGATGACACGTGTCACGAACCTTCCAAATGTCATTCACTTGGTAAACTTTATGTTGAAACTGGTCATGTCGCATCATGTTTTTGGGAAATGGGGCAAAGTACATTGTGAACCACTTCCGCTGAAGCCGCTTCATGATTACGCACAATACGCTCATCAGCGTATTGTGCGTGTAGATAGCAGGTGTGTATCTGGTACTGCTTTAGCCAGCTTTAGGCTGTATTACTCTCGTTTATGCTGCGTCACGTGGCAAAGTGTAATAAAGCATGGGAGTAGTTGATTCCAGCTGTTTTATGCTTGTTTACACCACAAAGCATAATAGAGCGTAAAAAATGGTCAACTTTACAATAAATTACGCTTGTCTACGCTGCGTAGCGTAATGAGCGTAAAGCAACCAATCTGCAAAAAAGAAGAAATCAATCTACCGTGCTTCTTTGGACTCTGACTTTGGCTTTCTCAAAGCTCATTACGCTGCTCTGCGTAACGGAGTGTAAACTTGGGCCTGAACAAAAGACTTGGTGGAATATGCGACAAGTCTTTTGACTTTAAACTTCGTCGATTTTGCCGAAGTAAGTTACTTTCTAATATCGGGCTATGCTAAGCAGAGTCACGCTGAGCGACACTACACTATGTTGCGTAATGTAGCGTAAAATGAGAAAACAAGGTAAGGTCAAAATTTGTAGGAAACTTGGAGACTTGATGCTGTGCGCCTCTTTGCCTTGTTCTGTCTTCTGGATTTTTGTCACAAAATTTCACCCGAATCGTGAATCTTCACCTTAGTCCAATTCACAATTTCTACGGTGTTTCAATGGCCCCTCTTTGTTGACGTTTAGAGGGCTTGCCCAAAAGATGTCAACAAAGAATACGAAACATCAGATGGGTAAAAGTACCAACAGCCTTCATCAATGGTTACTCAAGTGTTGCCCTGTCAAAGCAGAAGTGCAGAAATGAGGGAAATAGAAGATAAAATGGTATGGGAGGAAGTTCTTACAAAGGTAAAAGGAAAGAGGTTTGGGGAAGACTCAAATGAGGTTCGGGAAAGACTCAAATGAGGTTCAAGGAAGACGCAAATGTGTGAGTATAGTTTATTCACGCATAAGCAATTAGGCCTTCTCCTGCAATTGCGTTTGCATGGAGTTATGACATCATATTGTAGATGAAGGGGCTTGCATAGATGAATTGCATTGCGTCTGCATGGCCTGGATGAGTTGTGTTTCATCCATTTTGCTGACCCCACTTTTATTTTTATTTTTTTTGCATCCACTAGGCGAGTTGCGTTACGTCGGTTTATGGACTTGATTGTAATGCAGATGCGGAAAACGTATGCTGCATATTCACATTTTACGTAAGGGGGAACAGATGGGATAGTTAAGGAAGGTAATAAGGACGAGAGGTAGGATTATGAGGAAAATAGGGATGCACTCCCAAGTGGACAGGCTAACTTAAGCGGCCATCTCAAAATGTTGTCTGTACTTCACCACTCAAATGAACGCACCTTTCAACGACATCCTCGTAGCAAGTAACCTGCAAACAAAGAAGAAAATAGAGGATACCATTGCTCAATCGAATCACCAAAGAGGTTGTTGAAACAAGTACCATTTGGGATGAGACAGAGTGAGCGAGCTATGAAGGAGGAACTGTAGCATGAGGCTAGAGTCTTCAACGTTGACACTCGACCTAGCATATCGCCGCTGAAGAACATCAGACTCAGCGCACCTAACTGGTTATGCAAAGAACCAACTAGGTGAATCTGTGAAGCCAGATCTTGATAGTGATGATGAGTGGAGATCCCGAAGGTCGTTGTTGATGAGAACTCCTTTGGGGCTCCAGTCGATGAAACTAAGCTCTCAAAGGTGCCACCGCTACAGTGGGCGTAGTGATGGCATCTCTGAGGGGTCAGTAGTATGCCTTTCAGCACATCCGAGGAATTAGCAGAATGCCTGTGAGGTAGAAATGTTGGGGCTGTCCCAACATCCCATCCCATTTGTTTTGCAGCCGTACAGAGACAATGACGCTCGCTTGATTCACATGTTGGCAATCTGTAGGTCCCAGTTCTAAATCCTGGTAGATTGTCGTTGCTGGTTTTAAGTCCCAGCAGACCATGGTCCCAGTTTAAAGTCTAGGCAGACTGAAAAGTGCTAGTTTTACGTCGTAGCGGATGGTGGTAGAACTGATTTATGGTCTCAGTAGACTGTGTTGTGGATGTCAGTTTCATGTCATGACCCAGGGACAAATCTATGCTAGTTTCAAGTCTCAACAGATGGATACTTACCTATGCCAATTTTATGTCTTGGCAGACAGCTGGTGCCAATTTAGCGTCGTGGTGGACATGTGCAGGAAATGCCAATTTTACGTCTTGACGGACTTGTACAACATTGCCAGTTTTACATCGTAGTGGACGATTACAACTTGCTAGTTTTACGTCGTGGCGGATGATTGTTGCTAGTTTAGCATCGTGGTGGACATGTGAAGGGAATGCCAGTTTTACATCATAGCGGACGATTGTTGCCAATTTAGCATCATGGCGGACGCGTGAGGAGAGTGCCAGTTTTATGTCGTAGCGGAAGATTGTCACCAGTTTAGCATCGTAGCGAACGATGGTTGCCATACCCGATGTTAACATTGGATATGCAGCTAAATGTAGTACCACTTTAGATATATATGATTCATAGGATTTGGTAGCTAGTTGCCATTGATATCTGCTAGCTTGAATGCGCCGTTACCATACACATCAGCCACCAAGAAAGGGCCCTCCCAGTTTGCAGAGAACTTGCCTACTGGTTCATGAACAGCCTTGAGAACCAAATCTCCCTTCTTGATCGGACGTTGTTGAAGATTATGATGGTGCTTCTGCTTCTGCTTATCTTGATACTTTTCAATGGTATCAAGCATCTGTATTCGCTTCTCTTCTACTGAATCCAAATCCATGATCCGAGACTTGGTGTGTTGAGCCTCATTTATAATCATAGAGAGGACCATTTGTAGAGAAGGAACTTGTAATTCGAGGGGTAGCACCGCCTCGGATCTATAAACTAACCTATAGGGTGTACTGTCTGTAGTTGTTCTGCATGTGGTACGATATGCCCATAGCACATAGAGGATCTTTTCATACCACCGTCTCTTGTTGCTGTCGAGCATTTTCTTGAGTAAGTTGATAATGACCTTATTTTTTGCTTTAGCTTGACCATTCACTTACGGGTAATAAGGTGAGGAAAAAGATTGCTTGATACCAAGGTTGTCACAAAAGGATTTGGTTTCCAAACTGCTAAATTGTGGCCCATTGTCAGTCACGATAGTCATCGGGAGGCCAAATCTGGTTACTATGTTATCTAAAATGAAATGGAAAATTTGTTGGGATGTGATCTTTTGCAGAGGAATGGCTTCCACCCACTTCGTGAAATACTCAGTGGTGATGATTATGAAGCTATGATCTGCAGAAGATTTTGCTGTCATAGGCCCTATAATGTTTAGTTCCCATTGTTGAAAGGGACATGTTATCTGAGTCGTGTGTAGTTCTGTAGGCAACATGTGTATAAGGTTCACGTAATGTTGACACGTGTTGCATGTTTTAACCTTTGTAAGACAATCTTTTTCCATGTATGGCCAATAATACCCTAAGTGACGAATTTTAGAGGCCATGGCTCGTGGCGCTACATGTCCTCCGCATAATCCCTCGTGGACCTCGCCTACTATACGTTGCGCCTGGTCTTTGTTAATGCAAGTAAGCAGTACTCCATCAAAATAGCGTTTACAGAGGATACTATCTCCTATGATGACGTACTGCCTAGCTCGCTTGCAAATAGCATCTTTTTGTGCATGTGTTAACTCGTGTGGTGGTTCGCCATGCAAGAGGTAAGTTTTAATATTGTCGTACCACTCTGGCATTCTATCCTCGAGCAGTGAAGATATTTGCACCGCCTAAATGATAGGATCTGTAAAATTTTTTATTAATGCGGGAAAGGTGTCGAACAGGTGTGATGGCATGTTTAAAGCTAATGTAGCCAGTGCATCAACTAGTGTGTTATTATTTCGGGGCACGTGTTGGCCATCGATCGTTGTGAACTGCTTCAGAAGATCTTTAGCCATATCGTAGTAGGACTATAAATGTACAGCCTTGTAGGTGTAGACTCCTGTGATTTGATTTATAACAAGCATCAAAGCCTCTAATCACCAAGTGTTGAACATCAAGCTCTTTGGTTGTTTGTAATCCCTTGAGGAGTCCCTCGTACTCTGCCACGTTGTTCGTACAGGGAAAGGTCAAGCGGTAAGAGTGAAGATGTACATCCTCAAGTGAAAGCGAAATAACTGTGGTGGCACTGCCGCCTCTAGCGGTTGAAGCTCTGTCAAAATATAGCATTGCTTCAGGGCTTGTTAAACCAGGGCTTAAACTATGTACATGCTCATCCGGAAATTTAGGCTCTATGGTTGCCTGACTGTCAATAGGCGTGGTTATTAATTGGTCAGCTATCGCTTGGCGTTTCATAGAAGATTGACCAATATAATGCAGATCGAATTCTACCGTGATAGCTTTCCAACAAGCTATTTTACTACTTTCATACAGATTATGTGTAATAGCCCTGAGGATGTTATTTTTGCAGATTATGTTGACCTGGCTATAGAAGAGATAGTGTCTACACTTTTTGAGCGTAAACACTAACACTAGGCAATTACGCTCTACTTCATTGTACCTCATTTCATACGCACATAGAGCATGACTCAAGTAATATATTTGTACTTCTGACCCATCATCTCTCTTTTGACAGAGTAATGCAGCTAAGGCAACGTCTGATGTTGTGAGGTAAATGTAAAATGGTTGATCCCTTTGTGGTGGGAATATTATTGGCAAGCGTTGAAGTTCTTGCTTCAAGCTGTCAAACGCATGCTAACAATCGTCCGTCCATTCAAAATTGACCCCCTTTTTGAGCAAGTGCTATGTAGGGTGTAACTTATCTATTAGTTTCGAAATGAACCGCCTGATAAATTGTAACCTCCCTTGCAATCTGTGTAATTGCTTGAGATTTGTAGGGGGTGTCAATTCAACAATGGCTTTGACCTTGTCAGGGTCTACTCGTATACTAGTTTTCGATACCACAAACCCCAGCATGCATCCAGTTTTGACTCCGAATACGCACTTCTTTGGGTTGAGCCAGAGGTCATATTTAGAGCATCTTTTAAGGACTAACTCCANGGCATTTTTTAACCCAAAAGGCATCATGGTGTAGCAAAAGGTCCCCCAGGGTGTCATGAAGGTAGTTGTCAGCTGGTGTTCTGGGTTGATGCATATTTGATTGTAGCCTGAGAAGCCATCCATGAAGGATAAAAGCGCATGTCTAGCGGTTGTATCCACTAGTTAGTCGATACTCGGTAATGGGAAATTATCCTTGATTGTAGCTTTATTCAAGTCTCGGAAGTCTATGCAGATGCGTATCCCTCCGATCTTTTTAGGAACAACTACAATGTTAGATACCCAATTTAAGTAATCAACCGCGCGAATAAAACCAGCCTAGTATAGTTTAGAGATCTCATCACATACTGCTAGCGCAACTTCTAGCTTAATTTTTCATGCTTTATATCTAACTTCTTTGATATGGGGATCTAGAATTATGTTGTGCTATATTAATCTTGGGTCTAGTCTCAGCATATCTTCATATGACCATGCAAACACTATGATGTTATTCTGAAGGACCTATTTTATGTTATCATGTACCTCTTGGTCTAGTAAAGAACTAACCTTAAGATTTTTAGTCTCACCCTTATGTGTAACCACAGAGACCTCGTTAAGGGGGTCTTTGGTTACATCTCTAGCTTCCTGATCTAGCGTGCGCATCGATTGTTCTGGCCAATCTAGAGATGTTTCTAACGTGGCTATGGTTGCGTCATAGAAGGTAAGGTTAGTTTCTACTAGTGTGGGATCAAATTTTCTAATGGTTTCCCTGTGTGGGCCTGTTAAAACTAGGAGCGTAGATAAAGTTTCATCCATTTGGCAATTGTCCTGCAAAATTGTCAAATATGAAAGTAATTAGAAAAATGCTAAGTTAAATGCGATAAACATTTAGCGTATAACACTTGGTTTATTCTAAAAGGAAAAAGGATGTGATGTGACATTGCCGAACATAAGAAGTTAACTGAATTTTGAACATCGTGAACAGCCTGTAATTAATGCGACCTGATTATGAGGAGATAAGATGCAGTACTTTAAGGTTGTTTCGGACCGTAATGCATGTGATATCTATCATAATTAATACCTTGATTTTTGGGTTCTAGCTCATACTGATACCAGCATTTGGGTAAGTTTCAATTAAATCGGGCATCAAGTCAGTTAGTTTCACATATAAGTAGGTAGTTCTTATCGAAAATAGGTTGTTGGCTATCGCAAATTTGAATTCTCGGTTATCACAGAGAGAAGGAAAAAGAGCAAAAGACTGCAGCAGATTATTTGTGAAGGTATTCAAGTGTGAAGGTGTTCAGGACTGCAACAATGGCACCGAAAGTTGGAGGAAAGAATACCAAGTTGGCTAAAATCGATGAAGTACAGGGGAGCCTACAACGTGCTTCGCAGACCTTGGTCAAAGTGAGAGATGTCACTCCCCTGAATCAGTAGGCCATCCCTTACTTACTCATATTGCTTCTTGTGAGACGCTTTTGTTTTTCTTTTTGTGTTTATTCTTTTTACGTCATCTACGTAAATTAGAGTTTTAGGTTGTGGACCTCATGTTAAAATGAGGGTTTATACAATAGTATTGTGTCTATCGCCATTGTCTGAGACAAACCTTGTACTATTACAAGGGTGTTGGCACATTTAGCCATTTCATGGAACAGCAAAGGTGATAAAATATGAATAAGCCATAGAAGATATTCAAACCAAAAATATATATGATGGTTGAGCCTTATTGATATTTTATACTAGAAGTTTCATGTAGAAAATTAGGAAATGAAGATATAATATTTTCATTTTCAAGAGTTAATATCAAGGAAAGAAAAATTCACCATGCTCCTTTGCAAAGGGAAGGATGAAAAGAGTTGAAAAGCTAAAAGAGCCAATCCCGTTTATGGATGTATCAATGAGAAATATCAAAGTCACTATTGTAAGGTTTAGATAATGTTTTTACTACAAAAAAACAAACACAGTTCCAGCCACTGTATGCGTTGGGAGGAAATAGACGAAATTGCTGTAAAGAAATGAAAATAGTCAAGGAGAATGTCATTTTGTTTACAGGGATCGTGTTGGTACCAAGGCAGGGGAATGCAAGGTTCTATTTACCCTGTAATGGCTTTCATTTCGCATAGAATCAACTATTCCTTTTGGCCCTAAATCAGTGACGTCTCTGCTGGTCACGTAGTGCCAAAAACAAACAAAAAACAACTTTTGCAGGGATGCGGATTCAAGGTGGAAGAAGAACTCACTTGGGCATTGCCACTTCCAAGGTAGAAACCATTTCAATTTCAAATTTCTTATGCAATTGATCTGCCCGCCTCCGATGACGCCGATGTGTCCTACAACGAGTGCACCACGTGAAGATTTTTCTGGCTGTTTCAGGGCTGTTCCTAACCTACCTTACCTAATGCCGAATTCTCTGATGCTCAGATCTCTATTACATTTGCCCTTAACCCTGAAATCTATGGCAGGAATTAAAAAATGATCTGCAGAAACACAAAAATGCAGGAAGCCCTAAGCGAAATTGGGGCAAAATAAAACAGTTCTAGGAAACCGAAAACCCCATGTCCAGGGCCATATGTCCAATACATCGTTTCTATCTCCAGATCTTTCTCCCCCAGCAACCGAATGTACAGAACAATGATGCCGGATGCAGCAGCAGAGCCTTCTTCCACGGTGGTGGTTGCCAACGATTTCTGGCAAGGCAGGATATATTTTTTTCGGAAGTATTCGATGGCAGTTCTAGGCCTAGCGCCTTCACATTCGGGCTTGGTATTTTGAATTTAAATTTTTCCAGCCATTTTCATTCGGGTGCAAGTGCACATAAAATATTTAGGATTAAGGTACCAGCAATATTTATGCCAAGGTAGATATTATATTATCGCCTTGTTTATAAACTCACTAGGAGCTTCAATAACCATTCTTCAAATTTTAAGTAAAAATGAAAGGCTATTAAAGCTATAATTGTGAACAATTATATGAAATATTGGAATTATTTTTCAAAAGCAATATTTATCTCCTAACTTCCTAACCTCCTAAGTTAATGCTTCCTAACTTGTTGGGCAAGTAATTTCCTAACTTGTTGGGCAAGTAATCTTCTAATTGGTTGGTCAAGTTACTTGGGAGAGAAGTTAGGTGAGATATTTTTAAATATGTAACTTCCCTACCTACCTTGGAACCATATAAAAAGGCTTCAAAGGAGGGGAAAAAAAGGAGGAAGAATCTCAATTTGAATCTCAATTTTTTTTAGGACTTTTGGGAGGTCTCACACATCACACTTTTGAGAAGACATTGGGATCACACTTGGGCTCTCACTCGAAGACATACTTGAGGTCTTGAGAAGAGCTTTGTAAAGAAATTGTGAACGATTGCTTGCAAGATGGCTTGCTAAAGTAAAGATTTCAGCCTCTTTGTCATGGTCCTGTGAGATATACATTTCATTTTCTGTTTTATTTAAATTGTTTAGCTAGTGGTTTAGATAGTATCATCCTTGGCAAGTAATTTTGGGATTTTTAGATTGCTCTTATTGTTCTTGTTGCTCAACAAAAATTTCTATTAAAATTTTGCCATAGAAGCGCTTGTGTTTAAAAGCCTTGAGAGCATTTTAGTAGTAAATTTTGGTATTGTGTAACGTGTGGGAACTGCTATTGGGATTGTTGTAAGAGAGCCTCTGTTTCTAGTCACGTCGTTGAACAATTCAGTAGTCGAGAGGGTTCAGAGAATCTTTGGTATTTTAATGGGACCAGAATAGCTTCTTTTTATCTTTAAAGTGAATTCTCATGGTTTTTTAATTAGAAATTATCAAGTCTTTTAAAGGTTCTATTTGAATGCAATCGTTGACATCTATTATCTAGTCAAAATGGAGTCTCGTACATGGTAGTTTATGCAGCAATTTTTGGTAGCATAGTAGGATTGTCTTGAAGATATTGCTTGTTTGAGCCTTGGAAGTTTGAACAATTCATAGATATTGAATTTGGGATAGCTTTATTGCGAAGTTTTTACTCGTGTCATTTTACCTTGTTTAAATATTTAAGGTCTACACAAATCTGGTTTCTTTTCTTTTCTGTTTATTTCCATCGAATCTTGCTCTATTTCTAGTTTTCTTGTGGAACTATCTCTTTCTCTGGGGAAAATTAGGAGTAGACTTGCGAAGTTGTGCTCAAATTTTTTTACAAAATTTTATTTGTTACAAGTAGGTATTATAAGGACCGCGTAGACTAGGCAGTTGAACAAAATAGAAAACTTTCAACAACTCACAGTACTTGGCAAAGTTGGCTAAATCTCTTTAAAGTAAGTCATTTGTAGTTTACACGCAATGCAATCGTTACATTTCTCACAACCACATGCCGCAACAGCACACACACATACTCACATTAACTACTAAGTTTATTTGGAGGTATCTGGGCCTTGGTGTTGCCAGAGACCAGCGGGCACCTAAATCTTGTTCAAGGACACTTGTTGGCGGTCGCATCCCAAATGGTTGCCAACAGTTCTTTTGGCACTAGAAGGAGGGCTGAAAATTTAGCCTTTAGGTTCATAAGTCTTATAATTTTAGCACATCAACAATTATTTGTAAGGCTTAAGAATTAGATACTATTTTCAGTTCATGACCAAGAAATTTCATAGTTTGGAAAGTTTCAAATTTTCACAAGATATTCTAGATTCTAATACTAATTCTTCATTAGAAGAAGAAGAAAAGAAAGTTTCTGAATTGGGAACAAGTAGTGGAGTGAAAACTAGAAGATCAAGAAGATCACCCATTATCTATGGTTTATCAATTCGTAAGAGAAGATCTAGAAAGTCTAAGAGTTTAACATTTCAAAGGAATAGGATGGCAAATCCTTGGCAAGGAGTTACACCATTAGGATTTCAAAATTACAATGATATTCCTAAGGTAGTTTACAAATATTTTCCTGAGCCTTTCATTCCTGGAAAAGCTTATTTAGCTGAAGAATATATTTACATGTTTTGAGTTAGCTTTAGCTCATCAAA
>MNCI01004185.1:13149-27379 GCA_015680685.1 Gnetum montanum | reverse complement strand
TTGCCCCAAGATTGTGTTCAGGCCATTCATGAAAGCTCCATATTCACTACAGTGATCATCGAATTAAACTTTGGACCTTTCATAGAATTTGCTCTGGAGGCCATTAGGGATCACCTCAAAGGGTCCCCATTATGGCCTACCCTCTCTAAAAGTGGTGTTTGGTACTTAGTGGAAACGTACCAATTTTGGCACAATAAAGAATAGGAAACCACAGTTAACATTTATGGTGTGATTGTTGAATTCTCTATTCAAGCCATTTTGGAAGTATTAAACCTTCTAAATATAGGACCAAAGGTTGCTCAGTTGTCTACCCGCTTAGACCTTGATGCATGATGAGTTTGGGTAGAAAGGGTATATGGCAAGGAAGATAAGATGTTTGGGGAGTTGACAATGGAAGAGAGGATTTACTTCAAAATAGGAACTTATCACATCTTCCCCACAAAAGGCTTAAAGAGAATCTCAACATATGTAGCAAGAGGATGTGTAGTATTGATGGGAAATGTTAATGCTAACCTGCCTCATCTATATTTTATGGAGATCCTGAGGTAGTTTGAAGAATGAAAGATAGGGAAGTTTGTGTTGCCCTTCCCTTGTCTTATTAGGAAGCTATGCAGATGTGTTGGTATTAGAGGATAAACTAATGATGTCCTCTAAAAAGCTCAAAATTTTTTGTATGCCGAATTGTTAAAGCCACCAGCTGCAAGAAAAATCATTGGTGAGATGCTAGGTTTGGAACAAGAAAGAGAACATATGGCAGGGCCAACTACAACTCAACTTGTAGAACCCAACCAACTTCCAAGCATGAGACCCAATCAACAACAAGAAGCAGGACCTAGCATGGGCTAGCAAGATTAACCACTACCACTGCCACAAGATTACAGACCGTTGATGAGCCATCTCAGGGCCATCGTTGAGATGGTCAGTTGGGGAAGTCATGATGATGCAAATCTCTTTCTCATTGTCGATGATGCTATATAGAATATAGTTTCTATATATCATGCATGGGGTGAATTTTCCATTGAAATAGAAGGAGAAGAGAGTGCTTGGTCACAACAGATTTCAGGGAATGCTGCATCCTTTCAGGTGTAGTTAGAAACTAGTGAAGGGGCCACGGTGGTGGTCATGCAGCACCAGTATCTAGTAGGAGCCATAGAAGTGATCAAAAACCATATTAAAGAATCATTCAATGTGCCTGTTGTGCCACTGACAGATCTTACAGGAGCACAAGATGTTCAAACTCTGGTCGGTACCTCAATGACTCCTACAAAACATGAGGATGTACTTGACTGATTACTACAAATAGGATAGGTAATGACATTCTTGTTTGACATCATAGAATGTTACAGTAATACAATTAGACCTCATTTCCACCAAAGGGAAGCTGATCTTGATAGAGATGAGGGTCGAGCATGCCGAAGTAGAAGTGCAAAGATTACAAGAAAGGCTCATGACCCTACAAGCAGCATAGCAGGATCCTTCTCAATTTGTTCCTGCAGATTAGCTGGACACTTTTAGAACTAAGCAACTTACCAAACTATTAATAGAGAATAATAAGGTGGCGAAAGAAAAAGAGAAGGCTATTTGGGATGCCTCTACAGCACAAGCACAAACTTACGTGCACACAAAGGCACTCAAAGCCTTACAAGAGGAAAACAAACAACTTGTTGCTGACAACCTTCGGTTGACCTCTATGGAGAAACAAAAGAATGTTCTTGAAGAACATTTTCAATAGCTATGAGAACAACTAATCAGGATCAACCAGGACATGAACCATTTAGCTATGGAAAATCAAATCCTCTCAATGGAGGAGGTATGTGCCATCCGTCAAAAGATGGCCATTGAAATAAGCACGTGGTAGAATAAGGCTAAATGACATGAGAATCTAAAGGAGCATTTCTGGGACCAAGTGCAAATGTATAAACAAATCATCAAGAAGGAGATCCATATGTCCAAGGCCAACATCAATGCTCTCAGCACTCAACACATTGACTAGTGGGCCATATTGGACACATACGTGTTTGTCCATAAGGCAGAAGTTAAGAGCCAGGACCTATAGATCCAGGACCTTATAGAGTACATGGAATTGGCAAACCTATGGTATGCCAACCTTGTCGTGTTAACATCAGGGTGCTCAAAAATATAGCTCGAGCAACATGTAGCCACCACCTATGTCAAATATGAAACAAAATTTGTAGAATTTAAGAAATTATTGCAAAAATTGGAGGTTGCAAATTCTAAACTCGAGGTGGTTAAAGAAAGCTACTAGAGGCAGAAAGGTTTTGCAATAGACTTGGCTTGATGGCTTGCAGATTTTCAAGAATATAGAGACAAAGACAGAGCTTACGAGGAAGAATGACAAGTGTTTACAGCTTGGTATGTCAAAGCAAATAAAATGTTTCTGCAACTACCATGCCCATGGGAGGTGCTGACTCCATCAAACATCTGAACATTGGCATGGATGACATAGGATCCCTAAACTAAAGAGGAGAAACTCTAGGCCATACTTCAACACCATCAAATACCAAGACCTAGAGCACAAGACAAAGGAAAGAAACCCATGGAGGAGCCACTACCACCAGGAACTACATGAGTTCCACCAATTTTGTAGCTATAGGATTTTCTTTTGCATTCTCTGTGTTTTCTCAATTTTTTTCTAATTCCAAACTGCAACATGAACTCATTCTCATCACTCAATAATCTCATACCTATCCACTATGTAATCAATGAAGCTTGTTATCACTTTAACTCGAGGACAAGTTTTCATTTAGTTTTGGGGGTATGATGAGTCATGAATTGTTGGCTACAATATCACACCCATGATATTGTGTACACGATATCACAACCTGGACACGATATCACATACGCAATATCGTAGCCTATCTCCTCATCTATAAATAAGAGGTAGGTAGATTTGGTCGGAAGTTTTTAAAGTTTTAAAGTTTAAGTTTAGTAGTTTGTAGAGACTTTGTGTTAGTTTTTTGCTCTCAACCCTAAAACACCATAAAATTTTGAGTCTTGGCATCTCGACTATAGATTTTTCTAAGTGTTAAAGTGATGGAACTTTTTGCACCCTGCTATGCTGTGTGGCGTAGCGCTATAGTGTATAGTTTAGTGCTACAATGTAACATCCTGCTATGCTACATAGCATAGCACTATAGTGTAACATCCTACTACGCTGCATAGCATAGCATAGTGTAGCACTACAGTATAACATCCTACTATGCTATGTAGCATAGTGTAGTGCTATAGTGAAACACCCTAAAATGTTGTGTAGCATAGTGCTACAGTGCATAGCATAGCTCTATAGTGTAGCGTAACACTACAGTGCGTAGCGTAGCGCTACAGTGCAACACTTGGTGCTATAGTGCAGCATAGCACTACAATGTAACACCCACTACACTGCCACGTGGCACCTGATCCACATTTTTGGCTAACCCTAGCTCTATAAATACCTCTACAACCTCTTTTTCAAATAGGGGGGAACAAGAAGGGGGGAAGTTTCAATTTCTTCACCAGCAAGGCAATTGACATTTTTGCATTAAGGCATTTGGCATTTTGACATCTTAGCACCTAGCTCTGTGGGTGAATGAGACCCAAAGCACACCACACCAATAGAGAGGCATAACTACATCACATGGTATATTATGACCACCAACCCAAGAGGCTAATTTTATCATAGTGAGCACCAAATTTCATAGCCNGGTATATTATGACCACCAACCCAAGAGGCTAATTTTATCATAGTGAGCACCAAATTTCATAGCCTAACACCACTGAGGATATGACTCTACTCCTACTGTGCCTATTGTACACCTTGTATACCTGTACCCTTTTTTCACGGTGGTGCATCTTCCTATTCAAACTCTATTGTTTGGCTGATTACAACATTTATTTTTTTGCATTGTTAAATGTTTAATCATTTCCACTATTTTGTTACACACTTTAGCACATTTCTATTACTGTGCACATCACATTTTCTTTTTATCTTACCACCAGGTGTTCCATTTAAAATCATTGTTTGCAAAAGGGTTATTATACACTAGTTAAGTCCCTGTTTGATCGACCAGACCATTCAGGGTACCCTAAATCCATTTTCTATAGCACATCCCTCATGTGGATCTGGGGTTAGACTATTTGTCCAGCAACCTCTTGGTGTTTCTAGCCACTGACATTTTCAGTTACAATAGTTTTTGGATCTAGAAGGAGGGCCTGAACCTAAGTTTTTAGCAATTGTCATACTTAGCATTTTTTTTCTTTTCTACATTTCCATACTTTGCATTTTTCTCTGCATTGTTCTACCTAGTCATTTTCTATATTTCTATACTTAGCCATTTCTCTACTATTGACAAACTTCATCATTTTTCTGCTATTTTCAGAGTTAGCCATTTTCTACAACTAGCAACTATCACAACCTGATTTGTGAATATAAATCCAGATCAACCTTCCACGTTGGTGTCTAACACATTTAACACCACAATCCATCCAAAAAATGTTGCATTAAGGCACAAATAATACAATTTTTTTGCCAAAATCCAAGCAAGATTACCAGTGGATTACCTTTATTTATAGGTAAAACAGGACTACGAACAAGTCCACCAGAACGGACGAGAGTACAACCCCTCCTTGTTTGACATAATCCCCCTCACATAATCCTACCACCAGTTGTTGTCCCAACTCATCCGTACAAACAAGCATGATGTAGGGACAACCTATGAGGAAGCCTCACAAAATGAGGAAGATGAGTTTGAGGCCCACTCTAAGCATGAGAGCCACCTCCACACCACCTTCCAACAACCACTCCTTATTACAACTATACTGACCTAAATTGTTAGTGTAAGGTTGGGAGGGAAAATAGACATCAAAAGATCATTGGGTAGGCATAGCTGACCCTGCCTTCGCCCAAGGGCAAGCTGAAAAAGAGAACGAAGGTAGAGTGCTTTGGATGGTTTGCACACAAATCAACCAAGGACTTCCCCAAGCGTAAGCTATGGGTAGCACTGGGGTTATTGTAAACGGTGTAAACGGAATGTAAATGGAATGCAAATAG
The DNA here is from genome assembly GCA_015680685.1 of Gnetum montanum. Taxonomy (NCBI): domain Eukaryota; kingdom Viridiplantae; phylum Streptophyta; class Gnetopsida; order Gnetales; family Gnetaceae; genus Gnetum; species Gnetum montanum. Next base: position 22,332 of record MNCI01004185.1, on the reverse strand, counting down.
AAACACGAAATCTAAATAAAGTGCAGAGTGTAAATAGAGACTAAATTGTAAACGAAGTGTAAACAGAGCTATATTGTAAACAAAGAGTAAATAGGGTAAACAATATAAATGAAAGATAATAATGAAACTATTTTGTATTATTTAACAAGAGTGTGCACCGGTCAAAGCGTAGTTGCGTGTGTGATAGCAAGTAAAGTGCTAAGCCCCGGAGTGATGTGGTGATGTGTTTGCGGGTGCTTGAATGCTAGGAGTCTTATGTGCCTGAGCTTCCACGGTTTAGAGTTTCTCTTTCTTCAAAATTTCTAACATTTAAGTGAATTGACAAGGTATTTATAGGGTTTGGCTAGGCTCAAGCATGGAATCTGTGGATGGAATCGACGATCGAGAAATGAGAGGAAACAAGATCGTGTGACACGTGTCCGGTAGACAGTTATGTGTGAGTTGGTCGTGTGTAGGTAGGCTACATTCTTGACCAAGTGCATTATATCTTAGAACATGTGGCTTACTTAAGCCCATGGAAGTACATAAAATTTGGACTTTGAGGGCCTGTCAAGCCCATAAATGAAGATTTACAAAGAAAATCAAGAGGGATCGACTCTGGCTTTCTTGAAACTTCTTAGTCCTTGAATCGACTACTACAGGATGTCGATTTGAGTAGTTTTGTGGCCGTTTGAGGCATTTTTGTTTCACTAGGGCTCCCAATGTGAGTTGATTTGGTCCTGGTGTGTCCTTAGCGTGCATTTGGAGTTCTTTTGTTTGGGCATGAATAGTGTTTATGTTGATGAATAGTGTTCATGCTGTAAATAGTCTTTATGCTGGACCATAAAATCTTGCAATTTTTGGAGTTGAAATTTTGAAGTTCTAGAAGCTAGGATTGGAGGTTGTCGACCCTAAACCTTGGGAGTGATGTGCACCTTTGAATCTTGTCATTTTAGCTTGATTTGAGACTATGAAAGTTGGTCACATTGCACTCATGCTGCAATGTGACCACAACATATGTTGGAAAATGTGTTGAATTTGGCTTGAAATTTGCAGCGTGAGTTGCCCAGGATAAGCCAATGTGAGAGACCAAGGTAAGCTAGCATGAGTTGCATGCCTTAGTTAAATTTTCTCCTCCTGAATGCTGGAAAGGGCTTGAGTCATTCTCAAAGTGCTAGGCCGAAATTAGTGGTGTTTCAACAGCCCCTCAGTTTGGTCCACCCATCCCCTCCAAGATAGTGACCATGCTAATTTAGCCTTCATCGTATGCAACTAATGCATTTACCCAACACTATGCTCATGCAGGGACCACCTCCTAGCCCCAAATAACTCAGAAATTCTACATCCCACCTATCTCATCGGTGTCTGTGGTGTCCATCCAACCCACCCATGTGTGGCCTACTCCAATCACCACACCCATCACTTAGCCATTACATTAGCAATCATCCACTATGATGTTAAACTGGAAAACTCCACAACCAACCCAAGCCCAGCCAATGAAACCAACTGGCACATCGCCAAGCTTGGATCAGGTATTCTAGCTAATCCAAAGCTTGATAGAGGAGATCAACTGACTTAAGGCTACCTCCTATGACTCCATCAAGGTGGTGGACTTTTATGGAGATGACCCCATAAGTCCTACGGTACCACCCCTAACTCTTCCAACTGGGGCCCAATTGGTCAATTTACCAAGTACAATGGATAAGGGGACCCCCAATGCACACTTGGTTACATTTCAATTTGAATGCCTACTCCTTCAAGCTTGGCCATACACCATCATGCATGTGTTTCCCATGTCACTCACTAGCAAGGCCTTGGACTGGTATCGCACACTCCCCAAGGCCTCAATCTCCTCTTTGGAGGACCTCATAAGAAATTTTGTGACATGCTTTAGATACAACCTAAAGCCTAAAGAAACCCTTGACTAGATGATGTAAGTTAAACAGGGGCCTCTAGAGCCCATGCCAAAATTCCTTCAACATTGGAATGCTACATTGAATGAAATGCATGAACCCTTAGTAGAGACACACCTACTAGCTATCTTCAAAGGTGTAGTGAATGACTTCATCAAGTCCAAACTATATTATCTAGCCCCAAAGTCTCTTAGCCAAGCCTTTGACCATGCAAAAAGCATAGAGGAAGCAAGGCAAGCTAGAAATGATCCAGCCTATGTGGCTTACAGAAACCAACATGATTGCAAGCAAAACACAATGGTGATAACAGTAGCCACAAGCACAAAAGCAACCAACCAGGGCCCAACAACTAAGCAAACCAAAGCCCCAATTAACAAAATTGCCAATTCTGGCACCAACTCACCTACATGGACAAGGGCTACCCCAAGACCCAACTTTCAGTGCAAGGACCGCTCAAAGTATACACCACTATCGGTGCAACCCTCTAAACTATTAAAGCAACTCTTGAAAGATAGGAAAATCCAACACAAACATGTATCAACAATTACCCACCAAAAACATGATAGGTACTGTGAACTACTAAGGAACCCCACTTTAGCAGTACCAAACAAGCCCCTAGTTCCATAACACCTCAAGCTGGACCAATACTGTCATTACCACCAATTGGCTGGTCACAGTATAGACAACTTTCGTGCTTTGTAGGATGACCTATAGGGAATGATAGAACGTGGCCAACTAGTGATCAACATGGTGAGTCAATCCAACACAGATGATGCCTCCTATGTCAAAAATTCCATGAGCATAGGTGGTAAGTCTAAACCTATGCAACCTTTTGTGATCCATCTGCCTCCCAGCAAGGTAAGGGTCCCCTCCGCCCCCACATGCAAGAGGCCTCCCTTTGTTATCAAAGTTCAACCTCGAGCACCCACAACACCCTTTGTGGTCAAAGTTCCACAGCAATCATCTGCTAAGATGTTAAACTGGCATGAAGCTAAGCAACCTTTTGTTATCAAGGTTCCACAAAAAGTTGACCATAGAACAGCTCCACCTAAATCACCATTTTTCATAAGAGTTCCACAACGTGATGGCCCCTCACCTACCTAAAGCCCAATAGTGGGCAACATCTTGATCCATCCTCCTTTAGGGGTTGACCCCACTAGCAACCTAGGTAGGCCCACCAAATGACAATGCAAGAGGACAAATAAGAACCTCGCAACTCCCATGGCCAAAGCAAAGACCACAACTAGTAAATAACAACTAAACACTCAGGCCCCTACCCCCAAGCAGGCCAAGCAAACCAAGTTTAAGTCCCCTCTGTGAGAGATCTTTCTCTCAAGCCACATGGAGGAAGTCAAAGCCAACATAACAGCCAATGACAAGGACTTTGTAGCTGCACTAACCTAGGTGAAACAAACACTAAATCAAAAGAACACAACATTGAGTTTGTATGACCTCTTCATGACGTCATCTGCTCACTACCAAGCATTGGCCCAAATCTTGGCCTCCATTCTTATTGCGAAGGACATCCCTGTAGATGAGACATCCATATGTGCAATGATGTTGCCCCCTACACCATAATAATTAGGTTCAAAATATCTATCTTTTCATGATGATGCAATAAAATTCAACCCTAGATGAGGGGAGGTTACTACAACTCCACTATCCATTAGCATTCATGTTGGACAATGTATCATCTGCAGGGTACATGTTGATGATGGTGCAACAACAAACATAGTATTGTACTACGTCATCGATAAACTAGGCCTGGCAGATGAAATCAGGCCAACCAAAACCACGTGTCTAAAATCCTTCAATAAATCATGTGTCATAGTCATGGGTACCATCAACTTAACATTTGTGGTAGGTGAGCAATTCCCCACTAGCACAAATTTCACCATCATAGAGGAGATGCCAGGTTTTAACATGATTCTAGGTAAGCTTTGGCTAGCCCAACTATGTGCGATCTCCTCTCCCATACACCAAGAAATCCACCTTCCATACGAAGGTGGTCAAGTTATCATCCATGGTGATAACGCTTCCTCTTCGACTATCCACTACATAGACATGGCACAAGTTTTAGAAGAAGAGTTTCTTTGTGGTATACCAATAACAACCAATGTAGTGCCTAAGGCTAACACACCCAAATAATTGGTTGAAGCCAAGAGCCTCCCAGAGGATCCTAAGCCTTACACAGTCCCTAATTCGTGCCCGGTTAGGAAGCAACTACATGACCAAGACTTTCCCTTGGTCAAAAATGTTCTAGATGCTTACCTATCCTTTGCCTCCACTTGCCATACATTTTTGACATTCATTTACATCGCATTAGCCTATGCATTTACATTTTTCCTACTTACTTAGATCAGGCATTTCATTTTTTTTATATTTATTTTACTTTGTTTATGCATCCATCCAATTAGCTTATGCATTACATCTGAAAACATAAAACATAAAACTACAAAAGTAGATGGCCTGAAAAGGCCTTAAACTAGGCTATGGCCTGGAACAGCCTAAAACTATCACTTTTTGCATTGCTTTTCTTTCATTCATACATTTTAACTATTTTTATGACAGGTGTTTCTTGATGTTGTTTTCTTTCTAGTTGATTTTTGTAGGATCTTATAGGCACACAGCATGACTACGCATGCAACATCACACCTTATGCAAGCAAGGTAAGAACTAGTCCACTATGACTATAAACTGGCACAGATAGTTTGCTATGACTATAAACTATCACAACTTGTCCTTGGGTCATGACGTTAAATTGGCACAACATCCACTATCTACTACGACATTAAACTAGCATCCAATAGTCTGCTAGGACTATAAACTAGCACATCATGGTCTGCCAGGACCTTAAACTAGGTTCATGGTCTAGCATGACTTTAAAATGGCATGTAGCTAATCTAATTCGAACACTTGCCATTGCCTTGGGAGCACTCACAACATCATTACCTCCCACCATTCTGGTGATTCTTTTGTAGCACTTGCCATTAGTGTGGTATTCAGGACACTTGCAGCACCATCACCTTGGCACCTTCACTGGCTTCTTGAGCACTTGCAACTGGCACAACATTTGACACTTTCACAGCATCTTTGCATCCAACACTTGCAGCATCTTCACATCTAGCATTTGCGCTTGCATTTCATGTTTTGTGGTTTTCTTATCCTCTCTGAGTTGTGTTTGCAGGATGAAGCTTTGGAGGTAATCATGCAAAGGTGCATCTCATCGTAGCAACAAGTTATCATGTTGCTTTGATGTACATGACTGGACTAGTTGAACCACTCAAGAGTGCACATCCCCTTCATCCCTGTTACAGCCTATGCACATCCATTTCTTCATCCCAATATCCTCTCATCCTCCCCATACTCATGATTTCACACTCCTCTGATGCATATGCACTATGACACACATGGCATTCCCTTCACATCAACTATAGAACCCATGATTGATGTAACATAATTCATCCTATGGGGTGCCTATATTGTGTGGTAAAGACCTAAGTAGATTTAATATGAATCATCCCTGAGAGGAAACATATATCCTATATATGCAATGTGATAAGTCAAAACAAAGCCCATCTTCTCGATGGCCAACTTGCAACGAACTTTCAATAGTAAGCTAAACCAAAAGAAGGTTTGCCTCACACAAAAAAATGAACAATGCTGCAGCTTCGCAATTGGCCCATCCTTGGATTAACTTTGACCTTTCCATGAGTACTTTGATGAAAGGTCAATATTTTAGGGGCAAGCTACTTCATGCCATGATCACCATCAGTCATGCTAAATTTGCATCTTACATCATGATCCACTATTTGCATTTCATCTCCCTAGCATTATTCCTTGTCCCCTAACATAACCTTATTCCTGTAACACTCTTGAGAAAGGTAAAACAACATCCGATCTTGTGCTGACAAATGATGTTGGTGACATGTTTGCTGTGGTGTTTTGTAATTTTTTGTCGATGTCTTTCGGGCCACTCCTCCAGACGTCAACAAAGAGGGGCCTTTGAAACACCACAAAATTTTAGGTCTCGGCATCTCAACTATAGATTTTTCTAAGTGTCAGAGTGATGGCACTTCTTGCACCCTACTACGATGCATAGTTTAGCGCTATAGTGCGTAGTGTAGTGCTACAGTGTGTTGCGTAGTGCTACAGTGCGTTGTGTAGCGCTACAGTGCATACCGTAGCACTACAGTGTAACATCTTACTATGCTGCATAGCGTAGTATAGCATAGCGCTACAGTGCAACACCCTACTACACTGCGTAGTGTAGCGCTACAGTGAAAACCATAGTGCTACAGTGTAGCATAGCACTACAGTGCAATACCCGATGCTATAGTGCGTAGCGTAGCGCTACAGTGCAACACCTGATGCTACAGTGTAGCATAGCACTACAGTGTAACACCCATTGCACTGCCATGTGGCACTTGATCCACATTTTTGGCTAACCCTAGCTCTATAAATACCTCTACACCCTATTTTTCAAAAAGGGGGGGAAGAGGAAAGGGGGAAGCTTCAATTTCTTTACCAGCAAGGCAGTTGGCATTTTTTCATTAAGCAATGTCACATTTTGGCATCTTGGCATCTAGCTCTGTGGGCAAATGAGACCCAAAGCATACCACACCGACAGAGAGGCACAACTACATCACATGGTATATTGTGACCACTGACCTAAGAGGCACAATTTATCATAGTGAGCACTAGATTTCATAGCCCGACACCACTGAGGCTGTGACTCTACTCCTACTATGCCTATTGTACACCTTGTATACATGTACCCTTTTTTGGGGCAGTGTATCTTCCTATTCAAACTCTTTTTTTGGCTGATTACAGCATTTATTTTTTTGAATTGTTAAATGTTTAATCATGTCCATTGTCTTGTTACATGATTTAGCACATTTCTATTACTGTGCACATCACATTTTCTTTTTATCTTACCACAGGTGTTCCATTTAAAAGAATTGTTTGAAAAAGGGTTATTGTACACTAGTTAAGTCTTTGTCTGATTGACCAGACCATTTAGGGCACCTTGAATCCATTTTCTCCAGCATGGCCCTTGTGCAAATTTGAGGTTAAACTGTTCTTCCAGCAACCTCTTGGTGTTTCCAGCCATTGACGTTTTTGATCACAACAAACCCTTTTCTCCTAGTGCATGCCCGTAGTGTGATGATTGTAATTGTACAACATCCTTATTCGAGTGTGACGTACTTGGACATGTACATGACCAGCAATAAAGATCAAGATTACTTCATCATTGTAGCATCCACTTAGCTTAATTATTTAATTGTTATTGTTATTTATTACTTTCTTAGTTAATATCACTTTAACCTTATCTCCTAGTAACACGAAATGAATATGACTTAATCACAAGCATTTAAGTGTCACTACTTGGTAACCCAATAGCGTACCTAGGCCATGCGCTTGGTAATCCCAGTGGTAGTCATGCACGAGGTCCAAGATGTGTACAGATGATTAAGGAATGGATTCTCATCACACTTAGGCTAGTTTAGATTCTCTCTCCTAGCTTAGTTGATATTATTTACCATCATACCCAAGAGTAGCATTAGTGTAGGAACACATCATACACCTCACTGTGGACTAAACCATACATGACAAAGCTAATACTAGTCTAGGTGGGAAGACAACAAACTGTAATCTATGAATAACTATCTAGATACCACAACTAGTTCGTCTACGGAGTTCAATCAGATCGTGCGTGAAACGCTTGTATTCGTATGGTTGAGTGTAGGGGTACCTCGCCACTCATCAAAAAAGATTCTAATGTGTGTGGGAAGTGAAAGATGGTAAAGTAACTATGAGTAGGAAACATACATTCTTAATTATTTATTTCAGTATGAAGCACAAAATTTCTATCATGACTTTAAGTAAAAAGAACATGTTCTTAATTATGTGTTCAAATAGGAAGCATGAATTTCTCAATAAGAATAAATTTCTATTATGACTTTGAGTAGGAAGCGCATGTTATTAATTATATATTTAAGAAAGAGGAACCAAATTTCGATTATGACTCTAAGTAGGAAGCACAGGTTCTTAATTGTCTTTAAGTAGAAAGCATAAATTTCTATTATAACACCAAGTAGGAAGCACATATTCTTGACTGTGACTTTGATTAGGAGCATAAATTTGGAGGATTATAACTCCAAGTAGGAAGCACAAGTTTGGGGATGGAGGAATGAGTATCTCCAAATTTTTACATGCTTGTATTACTACCATGCATAGCAAGATTATTTAGATTTTAGGCAAGTCTTGCTCCATCTTGAAAGGTTAACACTATTTACATAAAAAAAGCCAAGACTTTTCTTCTTTGAATTAGGTTGCATGAGAATCTATATACCTTGATTGGATGTCAAGTTAAGTCTAACATTTATGTTTTATGGTTGATTAACCTAGTCATTGAACCAACTTATCTATAATTATTAGATGGACTTTAAGTTATTTAATACTTTTGATATCCACTTNAACCTAGTCATTGAACCAACTTATCTATAATTATTAGATGGACTTTGAGTTATTTAATACTTTTGATATCCACTCTACTTTCAACATTTGAAAAATAGGGATATAGACTTAGACTCTGAGGACACCATTTCTTTCAAGTAGGGGAGAAAGTAGAAATTATGTCTTATTAGTGGCTCAAAGGCTACTTCCCTTTGGAAATAGTGGCTAGAATGAATATGAAAATCCTTAGGAGATTCATGTTATTTCAACCATCACACTAAAAAACTCCATGATCCTACTTCTTTATATATAATGTCATAAGGATATGTAAGATTTCATAGGAGCTTTGACTTTAATGGTTAGTGATGAGGGGTGAGGTACCCCTACGCCCAACCATACAAATCACTAAGGTGTTACATGTGATTTGGTTGAATTTCATGGACCTATAGTTATCTAATACACTAGCTCTTCTAGGAAGTAAAATGGGCATTAAAAATGTTCATTGTCTTTCCAACTACACCTGTGAAATTCAATGGTATGGTTTAAGTGTAATTAAGATATACGATTTTTATCATTTTGTTATAGATGTAATTGCCTACAACAAGAGTAAAAGGTAAAGTTATTGAGGATCTAATTCATTTATTGCCTAGCTAGCCTAACACAAGTAACCACTCCACTTTCTTGGTGTTAAACACCACAATTGGTTCATTTTTAAGTAAACAGTTTAACCAAAATTAATACATTTTTATTATATATTCTTTGATGAGTATTAATTAATGTTTATTTTAGTGGTGAATATTAGTAGTAGTTATTAGTTTATTTTAATTAATAT
>MNCI01004185.1:0-13089 GCA_015680685.1 Gnetum montanum | reverse complement strand
ATAAACATTAAATATAAATATTATAATTTATATTTTTAAATAAATAATAAACTTGGGGCATAGAGAAAAGTAGATTTTAGATAAAGAAAAACATTAGGAAAGAGGAGAAGAAATTGATACCAGAAAAGATTCCACATCAAATTAAGATCAATTATTCTTGTGATTTAGGTTGAAGATCTATTGAGCTTTGTAGCAATTCTTGGAGTCCATTGTTTGATAATCAAAATTATTACATTGTGAAACCAACAGGGTAGAATTGCAATTTAGGCAAGTCTCCCTTGTGATGTTCAATAATTATTTACAATTTCAATTTGATTTAATTATTAATTTTTATTCTTGAACTTAATATTAGAAGTTAGGGTTAAAATTTATGATTCTACTTATGAGTGACAAGCATAAGCGTGGATTTTAATTCGATTCAATTCTAATTATTTATTGTCTTGATGATTTCTTTGACTTTTTAACCATTCCTTCATGGATACGACTCGTGGGTCAATCATAGACGAGGTGACAATCTCTACAACAAAATAAAGAAAAATAAATTTTAAAGGTATCCAGAACCAAATTTTTCTTAGCTCATCAAATTTAGCATTGTTGCTGGGGAGGTGGATAGAGTTAATCAGCATCAAGGGTTTAGTAAGCTTTAATTTTTATTTTATTTTATTTTATTTATTTATTTATTCATGAATTTTATTTATGCATTTTATTTTTCTTTTATTTTTTTAATTTAAGAAATGGTTTCTTTTGCTTTTTTTCTTGTTTAAATAAAAATAAAAATAAAAATAAAGAAAAATCCCAGGAATTAGCTCCTCTTATTGTACAACCAACCGAAACTGTTAAAAAAGTTGCAATTAAAGCTACAATAGTAGGAGCCATTAAATCAGTTTATAAATTCTTATGAATGGTAACCCATGAATGTGCTAGCGAAGAATGTTCATGTTAAATGAAATCAACAAAGCAACCAAGAAAACCTACATAAATTCAACCATCTAGAAGCACTCTTCGCCTTTATAAATGTACAAAAGTTAATCAAAACCAAAACCAAGAAAAACCAATACAATCAAGATCTGATTATTCTTCCCCTCAGGAGACAAAATCAAAACAAGAAAATACAACCTAATTTTTTCCATAATTGACAACCCTTTATTTGGCATTCCAACATCAACCATGAGTTCAACTACGGGGGTAGGATCTCAAAATTTAAATACTACCTCAATATCAACCTATGTGACCACAATAGGAGGTATGGCCCAACCAATAAGTACTTTGAATATACAAACCCCACCAATAGTAACATCATTACCAAGTCCTATAGTAACTCCAACAGTAGCTTTAACTTATACTATGGGATCATCCTCACATCATGTACCTCCTCCATTTTCTTTAGGACCAATTCCTCTCTCTTTCAGTAGTTTGAGTTCTAATGTTCAAATTAATCAGCTATTCTCAGGACAAACCCTTGGAGAATTATTAAATCAAAGAACATCAATTATACCTTAGGGCTCATTGGTTTTTCCACAAGGAAGAGATGTAGAGGTTAAAAATATTCACTTATTACCTATTTTTAAGGGGACAAATGATGAAGATCCGATCACTCACATAAGAGAATTTGAAACAACATTAGCTATGTTATCACCTCAAAGTGGGGATAGGACTAAAATGATTTCTTTCAAATCAACCCTAAAAGATAAAGCTAAATTTTGGCTACAAACCCTTTGAAAACAAATTAGTTCTTAGGATGAGTTTAAAAATGCTTTCCTACAAATATTTCTTTCTAATGATATGCTATACTCATTAAGAAAGTAATTAATAAGTTTCATGCAACATGAGGAAGAGGACTATGAAAGCATCTTTGATAGATTTAAAGGGTTACGTTTAAAAAATCCAAACCATGGCTTCCCAGCCCATTAATTAATCCAAATATTTGTAGAAGGTTCACTACCCTATTGTAGGAAAAATGTTGACTTTGCATGTGGGGGAGATATTTTAAATGTGACACCAAAAGATGGTTGGAGAATGATAGATTCATTAGTAGACCAAAGTAAATGTTGGCCAAAACTAAACATTATGCAAGGCATGACTCAAAAAATAGAAAAATTAAATAGAAAAAGTCAATGTGTTAACATGAATGATTAAACAACAAGCTCATGGAATTCAAAGTGAAGCATGCAATATTTGTGGTAGTCCCCAACATGACCAAATAACCTGCCTAGCCTTTTATTATTTTCAAGAGGAAATGAAAGAGTTAGCTAAGGCTTTTCAACAATTTAAGAGCCAACCAACAATGAAATTTCCTCAATGACCATCCTACCATTGTAAGATCAAATTCCTGCAAGATCACCAAGCATCATATGAGATGGGGGCTCATCGTTGGCTTGTTCATTAGGAAGGATATGGCACTATGATTTTTGTGCACAACAACCTTGTATTCAAGCATATAATGCCTGAACTTCTCTATAGCAAACATCACTTCCATTAATTCTTTTTCTATAGTGGTGTAATTTAGTTGTGCACCCACAATGCTTTAGCTAGCACAGTGGATGTAATATGGACATTTCTTATCATCTAACTGCATCAGCACTACTCCCAAGGCATAATTTGATGCCTCCATCATAATATGAAATGGTTTGGACCAGTCACATGTTTGTAGGATTGGAGTTTCTACAAGCTTCTCTTTCGACTATTGGAATGCTTTCTTACATTCTGCAATCTAGACAAAAGGAGCATGTTTCTTTGTCAGCTTTACCAACAAGTTTGCGACCTTAGAAAAATTATCTATGAGTTACCAGTAGTAGCCAATATGTCCAAGGAATGACTGAACATCTTTGACAATTTTTGATTGATGGATTATTCCTTGGATGACCCTTATTTTTTAGGGGCTACCTCAATTCCTACTTATGAGATTTTGTGCCCCAATATATTGCCCTCCTAGACCATGAGGTGACTTTTCTATCAATTGAGCCATAAGTTAGTTTTAACACATAATTTCAACACTTTCTCAAGGTAGTCCAAGGCTTGCTCAAGTGTAGCTCCATATGTGGATAATTCATGCATGAAGACTTCCACACCACTACTGAATTACTATTGGAAAATGCTTAGGACTAGGTGTTGAAATGTTGTAGGAGAATTGCATTGACCAAACGACATCTTATGATATGCAAAAGTTCCCCAAGGACTCATGAACGTTGTCTTTGCTTGGTCTTTTCGTGCAATTTGAATTTGGTTATAGCCACGATAACCATCTAGAAATTTTTAGTAGTAATTCTCAAATATGGTGTTGAGCACTTGGTCAACAAATGATAATGGAAAGTGTTCCTTAAATGTTGCCATGTTTAGTAGCCTAAAATTGATGTAGACCCACCATTTTCCACCTTTCTTTGGCACACTTACAAGTGGACTAACCCACTTGCTATCCACAATGGGATAGATGAACCCTACTTTGAGGAGTTTCTTGATTTCCCTTTTGATGATTTTTTTCAATTTGGGGTTCAACCACCTCTGTGGTTGTTGTTTTGGCTTCATGGCTAGGTCAATGTAGATGTGATTCTAGCATATCCTAGGATCAATCCTTGTGAGTTCAAGATATGACTAAGAAAAATTTGTTGGCCATCTTTCAACTACTTTCAATAGCATTATTTTATATTCTAGAGCAAGTTTTACATTGATTATAACTAGCTTCCCATTCATAAAAAATAGATATTCCATTGCAGCTGGTAACATTTTTAGCTTAAGGGGCTCTTGTTTGAATTTGTTAGGAATTTCCAACTCTCCCCAATGAGTATCATCATTTGTATCATCAAAGAGTTGGTAATGAACTTACTCAAGCTCATCCATGCCTATGACGTATGCACATGTCAGGCTCTTAGTTGGTTCCATGCAAAGTGGCTACTTTCTAAATTAGTGGTTAGCCACTAGGTGCCTTTCTATTTTGTGGCTGCTATGTATAGACACCTTTGAATTTCTACTTTTGGTGCACACTATTTGCATGCGAAGATAGATTCTTGCTTGATGGTCCAAAGTTTTTACACATAATTGCACCCAATATTGTTGTACAAGATGCATGTCGCTCTCTTCTTCTTGATCTTTCTAAATGCATTTTCTTTAGATATCTTCAAGGAAAGATCTATGATGTCATTCTTGCATCGATGGTGCTTAGTCATGCCCTTCCCATGATGATCAAAAAATTCCCTTTGTAGTTCTCCACTTTGATTACCAGGAAATCAATAGGATAAGATCACCCATAGATAATGATCACAATGTCTTCTACTAGTCCCAATAGAACAATGATGGACTAGTCTACCAATTCTAATCTTATGTTTCTCTTCTTAAGAGGAGGTAGGTTTCAAGTAGTGTACATCTCATGAGAAATTAAATTAACACCAAAAGTTGAATCAAGAAGAGCCTTGCACGATTTATACCCAGCAATCTACAAATATATTAGAGGACTTTCAGGATTAGCTAATTTCCTAGGAAGGTTTCTTGCATGGATCCAATTAGACATAGTGTGAGTAAGCATTACGGTATGGATCCTTGGTAGAGTTTGGTTTTAAGGAGGCCTAAAGAAATCTGATATAGAGAAAGAGGTAGGAGTAGAATTGCCAATTATGGGTGTAGGTGAAGGCTTAGGTGCACTACGAGGGTGAAAGAAAGGTCTTTCTTTGATAAGGCATTCGATTCCTTTGATTGATGATTGGGTTGCAAATTAACAACCCTCATAGCATTGCATTGTTATAGTTGAGTGGGAAGTTCACTTTGCATTAGTGGAGCAAGTGATAGTTGTGCAACTAGAGGAGGAGTATGTGGAAGGATATGAGAAGGATAAGGATAAGAGGTGATATCCCTTCTTTCATGTGGTGAATGAGCTCAATAATAATTTGAAGGATGGTAGTGATGCTGAAAATTAGAAACATGACTGGAGGAGTCGTGTGGAGACATGGGTTGCTGCACATGGTAACCATATGGATTAGGCTACTAGTAACGGTATTTTTGTCTTGGTAGTGCCAACACCCATGATTGTGGTTATTTCCATTATTGTTACTATTCATATGGTTGTGGTGGAGCTCCAATTGGATAATACGATTATTGTTGGTGGAACTGCTTGAAATTACCTTGAGGATAAGGTAATATTCTAGATGTTTACCTTTGTGTAAGTCGTGGATGTAAGGCATACACCCTAGACTCATATAGATGTGGCACAACAGGGCAACATCCCTTAGGATGTTTGTACTGACAAATTTGACGCCTTCGATCATCATCTGATTCATTGTTTGCAACCTCTTGTATTGTAGCAATCTTGCCCTTACCTTTGTAATATGCATGTTTAGCTCCCTTGCACCTTATACGCTCACACTTACTACTTTGTTCTTTGGACTCCTTAGCAATTTTGAGCACATCTTGGAATCTATTATCCATTAAGTACCTTAACTGATCAACCTTGGCTATACATTCAAATTGGAATTTTTGGAGTGGTAACGCTTTCTTATGCACCCCTTCATCAAATACAAACTCATCCTCACTATCATAGAATTGAACCTCCCTCTTGCGAATGGAAAGATCATAGTTGTACTCTTCTACATTTCCTCTTTTTCTTAGTCTATCCTCCTCTTCGATGACCTACTTTATTAATCTTTGTATCTAATAGGCAGTTAGTTCTAACAATTGCCCTTGGGCATAGACACCAAGGGTTTTCCTCATTTCATTACAAAATCCATCTACAATGTGGTGAAGTTAAACCAATTGATAATAACCATGGCTAGGACATTTTTGCATCAAGGCATAGTATTGGCCAATGGCGACATCCAAGGATTTATGTATTTCTTTTTTCCACCCTTGGATTTGCTTCCTTAAGTTTAATACTCTATAGTACATTTGATACTTATCATTCAACAACTCAAGCATGGTAGTCCATCATTTGATAGATTCTAGCTCTAAGGATTGGTACCAATTTTTTGCATCCTTGATGAGTGTCCTAAGGAACAACTTCAATTTCTGCCACTTGTTCTCTATATTTTGCAAGGCCCATGCATCTTGGAAATCTTGAAGATGATTCTGTGGATTAGAGTTATATCCTCCTTCGAATTGAGGAATATTGTTCATGTCTAATCATTTGATTTGGCTATCTTTCACATGCCTTGTTGGAATTTTGACTACCTTTGCAATGTTAAGCATACTTTAGGTACCAAATAGAGGCTCATCGAGGTCTTGATCATGGTGCCTAAAATTCCCTCTACTAACCCTTCATTCATGGTGATGTGCCTCTCTTGAACATCTACACCCTTGATCTTGTTTTTTCTAATGGCCCCTTTAGTTATTTTGGTCCCGTTAGTCATTTCATTCATTTTGATCACCTCCATCATGGTCTCATCTTCTGCAGTCACAATCAGAGCCAAAAGAAGAATATGATGATCAAGGTGAGGAGGAAGGAGAACCATCACCATCACAGTGCCTAATACCACCTCCTTGGTGTTTGTGACCATGATCTCGATCATGCTTCTTGTATACATCCTTATCTTGATTTTCCCCTTTGGATCCTTTATTGTCATTGGATCCCTTGTTACTAGAATCAAGATTGTGAACTGTGGAGTGCAAATTTTGATTTTGACCTTCATCACCAAAATCAATGAGAGGAGTTTCATTGAATGGAAAACTCCCAAAGAAGGATTCCCCACTAGCTTATTGGTACAATAGGAATGGAGAATTGTTAAGCCCTTTTTCCTTTGAAAATTCATAGCATTGTTCTAGTTGCCCATCTTGTAGATGTTATGCCTTGGTGGGATGATAATCCCTGGCATCAACATCTTCCACAATATACTTCCCATGGTGGTCTTAAAGACCACATTGTGCAAGCATTTGATAGAGCATTGTAGAAGTAGCATGATCAAGTAACAACATAATGTTTCCCTCCATGTCATTCCACTGTAGCTATTCATCCTAGTGTAGGATGAAGGTGAAGTTTAGCACATACTTATTAGGATGAGTATATATAATTTGATACTGTTAAGGCTTTGGCAGATTAAGCCTATTGGCCTTGGATGGAGAATTTCTCTTATGAGAAGAAGATATTTTTAGTTAGTGAATAAAAATCATAGTGTGCTTTGATAATTTGTTGTAGTAATTTTGAAATAAGATATGACTCTAAGGTTTATTTCAATGACTTAAATACTTTTCACTAGGTCCTAGATAGTGTACAAAACAACAAAAAGATTTATAGCAATGGCACCAATGATAAACAATGAGGTACCCCTACATCCAACCATACGAATCACTAAGGCATTACGTGTGATCCAGTCAAATTTCATGGACCTATAGTTATCTAATGTACTAGCTCTTCTAGGAAGTGAAATGGATATTGAGAACATTTTTTGCCTTCCCAACTACACTTGTGAAATTCAAGGGTATGGTTTAAGTGTAAATGAGGTATATGATTTTTATTATTTTGTGTTTTATAGATGTAATTGCCTAAAACAAGAGTAAAAGGTAAAGTAATTAAAGATCTAACTCATCTACTACCTAGCTAGCCTAACACAAGTAACCATCCCACTTTCCTGGACACATCCTAAACACATATAGCACTACTGGGCTACCAAATGTTAAGCATTTCTAGGTTACCAAGTACTATATGAATGTTCAAAGTGGTTGTGCTCATGTTCATTAAATATTGGAAATAAATTGCTTGCTAATTCAAATGCATTAAAAGAAAGAGCAAGAAAGTAAAATGTAATAAAGAAAATATTAAGCTATTCTTAGTGCTACAAGGATTATCAAAATAATTCATTTTATTCCCATCATACTACTACGCTTAGGTACATCAGTGCTTGAACAAAGAACTGTACACACTTAGATTCCTTTTGCAGACACTCAGAAAATATTCTAACTCCAAGGAAAAGAAATGGAAAGAGCTTCTATACTCTACTTAAAAACTAAACTAAAAAATAACTTGAAATGGGAGCCCAGACATGGTATTTATAGACCCAGGGTAGATGCTTTGACATCACTTACAAGACATTGCATCTAGACCCTGACATCATAGCTTCGATGTTGCATACTTGATGTCAGGGCCAACATAAATGTGGTTCATTCGTTGGACTCCTATGTTTCTCCTCGAAGTGGAACTTAGCGATAGGTGTGTTAGAGTAGAAATATGTCTTAGCTATCCTTAGGAAATAATGTTGTGTATGTGTGCAAGTATTATTTCTTGGTCATATGTGTGTGTGCATCTCATTGGTCCTATCATTTGGGTAACTACTAAAGTTATAATTTTTTTGCTCCTAATTGTTGGACTAATTTGTTGCATACACTTATGTTATGCTTGCAAGTATTATAAAAATTAAGGCATAGTTCATATTTGGCCCAGTCTAGAAAACTTGGCTACTTTTAAACTTAAGGTTGGTGTTGAATAACACTTCTCTAGAGTAAAGTCACTACACTTTCTTCTATCCCCCATCCTTATCAAAAATATTACTCTATAATTTTGGTAGAGCCTCATATTGGCTATATGTCAATAATAAGAAGTAACTCAATTCTAGTACACATCATTTGATTTATTATAGTATGTAGCCTATAGTTTGTAAGTCATAGGTTCAATCTTGAAAGCTATATTAATTTGATATATCATTATGTTCTAAGAAAGTTTCATGTTATTTTGACATCCCTTCTCAAGAAATAATTCTAAAAAGGATCATCACCTAAAGACACAATGCTCATCCCAACAAGTGGGGTCCTAAGAGGATCAATAGATGAGCAAAAGCCTAATCTCTTTAGGTGGCTATGTCTAGGCTCGAACCTAGGTCTTCAACTTGAGAAATAAACATCTTATCATCACTTCAAATAATAATCTCTCCAAATAAACCCATCCAATCAAAAAATAAAAATAAAAAATAAAAAAGAAGCAAACTTAGAGCATATGATTTGTAGTTATGTAAGTTAGAAGTTTTTTTTAGGGGGAAGGATTTGGGTTTTGAACCCAAAAAATAAAATATTTTGTAAAGAAAATATTTTAAAGTATAATCATAGAAGAGTACTAAAACAAAGTTTCTTTTCCTTTTTTTTGAAAGGGAAAGAGACACCGCAAGGTGGGGGGTGGCTAGTTAGAGGGGGGATTAGAAGAAGAGATACCCAAAAAATCATTTTGAATAATATTTACCTCCAAGACATTTAGTCCAATTAGAACTTTATTTAGGGGATGGGAAAGTAGGAAGTAGTTGTTAATCCAAAAAAATGACTAATAATATTTAAAAAAATTTAGAGTGCATCAGATCATTAAAGAGAAAGTTAAATAAAAAACCCAATAGTTTTGGAAATTTTTTTTTAGGATTTCATCCTTAAAAGCCTTCCTTCTGGGGTAGGAATAGGATTAGGCCTTGACCTTATTCAAAGGCACCCTCACAAGTTTTTACTTAGTAAAGGATTTCTTGTAAATAGAAATAGAAAAATCTCTCTAAAGATAAAATAATACATCAATTAAGGATAAAGGAAAAACAACAACAAAAGTTAANAGTTGTCGCACCTAGATAGTTAGCCTTAGGTCGTAGTTCATTGTCTTCCCACCTAGACTAGTTTTGCATATGTCACGTATGGTTTAGTCTAGATGAGGTGTATGATGTGTTCTAATCTATGCTACTCCTGAAGGCAGTGGAAAATAATATTAACTAAACTAAACTAGGAGGAAAATGTAAAGAAAATCTAATCTAGCCTAAGTGCAACAAGCAATTGATTCCTTGATCAACCATACACATCTTGGACTTCGTGCACGACTACCACTGGGACTACCAAGCATAGATCCTAGGTACGCCACTAGGATTACCAAGCGCAGACCCCAAATATGCCACTAGGTTACCAAGCGTAGATCCCCCTAGCTACACCAGTGGACTACTAAGCAGTCACATTTAAATGCTCGTAATCAAGTCGTACTCGTTCCGCTTCTAGGAGTTTAAGGGTGAGAAAATAATCGTGATGAGTAACCGATTCCTTAACTAGCCGTACACACCCGTAGATGCTCATAGTCAGGTCATACTCACACCGTGCTATGAAAGCAATAAATAACATTAAATAAATAACAAATAAATAAACTAAGTGAATGCTGCAATGATGAAGTAATCTCAATCCTTATTCTTGGTCATGTGCGTGTCCAAGTATGGCACACTCGAATAAAGACACCGTACAATTACATTCACCACACTGCGGGCAGACATGGGAAAAATTCTAACTCTGGAGGGATCAAATTGGGAGAGCTTCGCTACTCTAAAACTGGGATACCCGAATGAGGGAGAGCCCTCTTATTTATAGACATGGTATCAGACTGCGATATCACGTACGTGATATCATAGGGGAAGATGCGATATCATGTCGGCTGCGATATCGCATACGTGATATCGCGGCATCTGCGAACCGCGTCTCATCATACCCCCACGACTGAATAAAAACTCATCCTCGAGTTACAAGGAGAACAAGATTCAGTTATTACACAGTGGATAGGTATGGGATTATTAACTGGAAAAAGAAATGGACTAATGTCGCAGTGTGAGAAGACACAACATAGAGAAAAATACTACAACTACAAAAATGTGGAACTCATGTAGTTCCTGGTGGTGGTGGCTCCTCCATGGGTGCTTTTCCTTTATCACGTGCTCCGAGCTTTGAAGGTTGATGATGCTAAAAAATAGCCTGGAGCTTCTCCTCTTCGATCTGAGGGTCTTGTGCCATCCATGCTAATGCTCCAATGTTTGATGGAGTCGGCACTTTCCACGAATAGGGTAGTTGCGGGAACATCTGATTAGCTTTGACGTACCATGCCGCGAACACCCGTCGTTCCTCTTCATAGGCTCTAGCTTTGTCTTTGTATTCATGAAGCTCTATTCGCCGTTGAGCCAAGTTGGTTGCCATATCTTTCTATCCTTGGTAGCTTTCTTTTACCACCGTGAGTTCAGAATTTGCGACATCTAGTTTTTCAGCCAACTTCTTTTGTTCTACAAATTCTACTTCATATTTGATATGGGTGGAAGCTACCTACTGCTCGAGCTTTGACCTTGGGCGTCCTGCTATTAACATGGCCAAGTTGGCATATCAAAGGTTTGCCAACACCATGTATTCAGTCAAGTCTTGGATCTGTAGGTCCTAATTCTTAATTTCCACTTGGTGGGCATAAGCATAAGTGTCCAATATGGCCCCCCAATCAGTGTGCTGGGCACTGATGTTGTTGATATGAGCTTTGGCCGTATTGATCTCCTTCTCCAGGATTTGTTTGTACATCCCCACTTGATCATGGAAGTGCTCCTTTAGCTTCTCATGTCGTTTAGCCTCATTCTGCCATGTGCTAATTTCGATGGCTAATTTTTGTCGAATAGTGTGTACCTTCTCTAAATGGCTTACATCTCGGTTGATCCGAATAAACTGTTCTTGCAATTGATGAAAGTGTTCATCGAGAACATTCTTTTGCTTCTCCATAGAAGTAAACCGAAGGTTATCTGCAACCAGCTGCTTATTCTCTTCTTGCAAGGCCTTGAGTGCCTTAAGATGCACATAAGTTTGCACCTTTGCTGTAGAGGCATCCCAAGTGGTCATCTTCTTTTCTTCTACCACCTTCTTATTTTCTGTAATTAGTCTTGTTAGTTTCTCAGTCTTAAAATTGTCTAGTTGGTCTACGGGAACCAATCACAAAGGATCCCGTTGTGCTACTTGTAAGGCCAAGAGCTACTCTTGTAGTTTCTGTACTTTAGCTTCAGCATGCTTTGCCCTTACTTCAGATAGGACCAGCTTCCCCTTTATGGAAATGAGGTTTGACTAAATTGCCATTACATCCTGGGGGATGTCAAATAGGGACGCCAAAACTTGTCATGTTCCACAGGAGTCATTCCAATACATCCTCATGTTCCACAGGAGTCATTGAGGTTCTGGCAATAGTTTGAGCATCTTGTGCTCCTAAAAGATCTACCAATGGCACAACAAGTACATTGAAAGACTCTTTGATGTGGTCAGCAACCACTTCAGTAGCTCCCGCAGCATACTGGTGTTGCATGACCACCATAGTGGCCACTTCACCAGTCTCTAACTGCACTTGAAAAGATGCTGCATGTTCAGAGATCTATTGTGACCATCTTCTTTCCTCTCCTCCTATTTGCATTGACAACTCACCTCGTGTGTGATCTACTGAAATCGTAGGCTGGTTGGCATCATCGATGACATGGAAGAGATTGGTGTCATCACGACTTCCCCAACTAACCGTCTCGGCAATGGCCCTCAGATGGCTCATCGACAGTCTATAGTCTTGCAGTGGCAGTTGATCCTGGCCTGTGCTGGGTCCTGCTTCTTGTTGTTGGCTGGGACCTATGGCTGGAGGTTGACTGGGTCCTGCGAGTTGAGTTGCAGGGGGTCCAGCCATTTCTTCTTCATCTTCTTCATCTGGTCCCAACTCTTCGCCAGTGCTCTTTCTTGGAGCTGGCACCTTTAATAATTCAGTGTAAGAAGCATTTTGGGGCTTTCAGAGGATGTCATTTGTGTATCCCCAAATGCTAGCCCATCGGCATAGTTTTCTGATAAGGCAGGGAAAAGGGAGTGCCATTTTCCTATCTTCCATTCTTTGAATCGCCTTAGGATCTCCGTCAAATATAGATGGGGAAGGTTAGCATTAACCTTTCCCATCAACACTGCACATCCTCTTACCGCGTACGTTGATATTCTTTTTAAACCTTTTGTGGGGAAGAGGTGATAGGTTCCGATTTTGAAATAAACTCTCTCTTCCATTGTCAGCTCACTAAAAGCTTTATCTCTACCATAAGCATTTTCTAGCCAATCATTTTGCACATCAGGGTCTAATTGGGTGGATAACCAAGCAACATGGGGGCCTGAATTCAAAAGGTTTAACACCTCTGAAATCGCCTGTGCAGAAAAATCTACTATCACACAACCAATGTTGACTGTGGTGCCTTGCTCCTTATTATCCCAGAATAGGTACGTTTCTCCTAAGTACCAGGAACCTTGTTCAGAGAGGACAGGCCATAAGGGAGATCCTTTGAGGTGATCCCTAATAGCCTCAGGAGCAAACTCTATGAAATATTTGAAGTTGAGTTCCACAATCACCAAAGAAATTGTGGA
>MNCI01004181.1:750152-762591 GCA_015680685.1 Gnetum montanum | reverse complement strand
GGATACCAAGTAGTCACACTTAAATGCTCATGATTAAGTCGTACTCATTCTGCATTTAATAACAGAGATAGGAAATGAGGGTAGAGAAATATTAATTTAAAAAGCAATAAATAACAATAACAGTAAGCAATTAAAACTAAGTGAATGTTGCAATGATGAAGTAATCTTGATCTTTATTGTCGGTAATGTGTGTGTCCAAGTACGTCACACTCGAATAAAGGTTCAATACAATTACAATCATCACACTCTAACACTAACAAATGCACTGAGGAAAGGGTTGAGAGGAATTGAAACTGACAAAAAGATCCTACTCTAACACTAACTTTTCCTATCACTCTCCCGTGCACCCAATTGTGTATTTATAGGCTCACACAGGAACCACGATATCATATATCTGATATCACAAATGTAGCTACGATATCGTGTACCTGATATCAAGGGTCCAATATCGAAGCCTGACAAATCATGGTTCATCATTAAGCATTATGGGCATGTCCTATGTAATTTATGATTTATAATACACTAGTAAAGTACCAACCATGTTAAAGAATTTTAACCTTGCAATGCATAAGGATGTATCTAAAAGTGAAACAAAATAATTAAACCTTTAATTCATAAATAAATATAAAAAACATTTTCAAATCCAAACATGTATCTTGAAAAACAACTTTTTTCAACTTATCATCAATTTACTAAATGATATGCATCAAGTTGGACTCCAAATCCAAAGTGTCATTAATTTCTTTTAACTTAACATTAACATTTATTTCTAATTATATTCTCCTTGAAGAAATTAATACTTTTAATTTACAGGAAATTACATAGCCAAAGCTTATTCAAAATTCTATAATTTTTACTACTAATCATAAATGTGGTAAAGATTATATTACATAGTATTGATGATTCTAGAATGATTGTTTGACTTATTTTAGAATGATTATTTAACTTATTTTTGAAGGTATTTGGCCAAGTGAGGTTTGAGAACATAAATAGATGAGCAAAAGTGTAAACTCTTTTCAAGTGACTCCTAATACTCCTTTTAGTATCTACAATATTCATATTCCTATTACTCATATTTTTGCTACCTTAGAGAAAACTCCTTTTAATACAACTCTTTTAGAAATATTTATCTTTTTTACATAATCCAAAGGTTACTCTTATTAAGAGCCATTTCTCTTAGTTGAAAGTAGAAGGAGAATCAACAAAATATTTTTTTCAAGTTTCTAAGAGGTAAAAATAATGTACCCAACAAGTCATACAGTTTGAGAATTGAAAGTAATATTACTTTTGATAAGGTCAAGATTAACCAATTCCTTCAAAGATATTTTCACCATTTTTTTTCCTTTTGAAGAATATTTAGATAGTAATTCTCTTAATGATGAAAAGTAAAATCATAGTCTTTTATTGGCTACAACATCACAAGTACAACATTATAGTAGATGATATGACATCCTTGTTACAACATCCCCAAGTTGAGTCTTGGCTATAAATACACATCCACTAGTCACATGTGTGGCACCATTTGATCAATAGGTAGCAATTTTTGATTCTTGTATCAGTTAGTGAGTGTCGACAATGTGAATTAAAGTTTGTTGTCTAAAGTCTTCATATTAGAGAGGATTGTACTTGAATGCATTTCATGATAAAAATAATGATCAAAATGGATTCTTCTTCATTGTAGCACTCTAACTTAAATTAAACTTATTATTTTCAATGTTCATTTTTTGTGAATTTTTTATCACTTCCTTAACATAATATTTATGTTTCCTTCATGTTAATTATTAATGCTTGAGATTGATTAAAAGCATTGGAATCATGTTAGCTTAGTAATTGATGAGAACAAAATGTCCCTAATGCCCAATCATATGATCTACACGCATCATGGTAGACTATGTCATAATCCATGGATAGGACTAGAATGGTATCTAAATAGTTAGAGATAGGATCATGAGTTAGTGTCTTCCCAACTATACATATAGTAGCCCTCAGTACATATGGTTAAGTATAGATGGGGCATATGATAATTGTTGTTATTCAACCATGAGCTAAACTAATCAATAATAAAGAAATTAATTGGTTAATCTAATTAATAATGAAATTAAATCCTAGACTAGCCTATGGCAATGAGCATTTGTTTCAAGCTTATCATACACATTCTAAACTCATGTACCCCTAGCTAGGATTACCAAGTGTTATGCTATTGAAAAAACCAAGTAATATTACTATTGGGATTACCAAGTGAATACTTTTTTACACTTGAAATTGGTCACTCCATTCCACCAAACTCTATATATAAGGAATAAGTAAACATCAAGATAATTTTATCAAAAATAAATTATGTTAAAAGTAAATTATATTCTAAGTTGAAGTGTTGCAACAAATAGGACTCAATCTTGATCCTATTATCATTTATGAATTATGTTCAGGTATAGTTCACTTGAATAAGAATTCGTACAAATGACTCAGATTCACGCTATGATTACTCATTGACTCTTACAAGAATTGAGAAATAAAACTAGTAGAGTCTAGTTACCTATTAACTAAATGGTGCCATAAACATAATAATTGAACTATATTTATAATAATTTATTGTAGTTTTAACATCACATTTGCAATGTAGCATCCTAGCCTATAACATCAAAGATGCAACATTATAGATACAACATAGTAGCCAATTGATACAATTTTTATTAATTCTAAGATAGACTATACTAGCCTCAAGCCCTTTGACATATAACATATGATACTTCATCATACCCTCACAACTCACCAAAAACTTATCTTGGACTTGTGAGAAATAGACGAACTTTGATTACAAAATTTGTGAAATGACCACAACTAGATTGACTGCTATTACAAAACATAAATGCTGCATTACAAAATTTATTCAAGTTGTTGTTACAAGAAATTTAATAAATGACTAGACAAACATCAAAATTTTAAAAAATTATAAAAGTCTTGAAATTTTTGTTGATGATGAGTCTTCATGTTATCCCTTGTGGTAGCAATACTTTTAGTCTTGGTTGCTCTATTGGCACTTTCTTTTTATGCAGAAGTTTTCAAGGATGGACTGAAATTTCTCATCATTAAACCATGTGTTTCTTAGTAAACATGAAAAATCATGCTCTAATGGTTTTTATATGCTACCTACCCATGGTCATATTCTCCTCTTGGTCTCTTCACCCTAACTTGAAAAAGATATTCAAATTTAGTGATGAGTGGCAAGGTATCCCTACACTCAACCATACGAATACGAGCATCTCACACGCGATCCGGTCGAACTCCAAGGACTAAGTGCTTATGCGCCTTATGGAACACTTAAGGTTAATCAATCGTTATCTTCCCAAACTTACTTGTACTGTCATGGTTGTATGGTTAAGTAAGTTTGAGGTATATGATTTTTATGTCTTTTATCTTTTTATCGCCTATGCTAAGAGAGGAAAGGGTGAAGAGACTAAGTAACTAACTTTCACTACCTAAGCTCTAATCGTCCTAGCATTAGTATCCGTTCCCACTTGCCGCACACATCCTAAACCAGTGCAACACTACTGGGATTACCAAACGCTATTCGTTACTAGGTTACTAAGAGTAGCACACGTGCTTGAAGCGGTCATACTAAATGCACTTAACTAGGAGAGTTGAGAGTTGAGAGTGATTAATTATCTAAGAAAGCATTTAAACATTTAACAATAATTAAAGTCCTATTTAGCTTAGTCCATATGCTGCAAGGTTTATCAAAAATTTCATCTTTATTGTCATACACAATTGTGTGCTTAGGTACAAATTGCTCGAATAAAGATCTGTTCACTTTGAGACTCCTACTACAGGCACATGGAAATTATTCTATCTCTAGAATGGTAAAACTTCTAGAGTTTAGCTAACGGTCTAGATCTAGATGGGGAAACAAGGGAAAGCCACCTCTTATTTATAGAACCGGCGACAAGCTGCGATATTGCGGCTCATCATAACCCCATGACTCAATGAAAATTCGTCCTCGAGTTCCTTACAAAATATTAGGAAGGTATGGGATTATTTATTTGAATGACACTAATGGTGAATGGGGTGACATGTGAATGGATCATCATTACAAAACATGACAAAATAGTATTTATGACAACAAGAGTGAATACTATACACAATTGACATCTAGCCTTATTCAACAACTGAGAGAGAAGAGAGAAGAGAGAGAGAAAAGAAGAAGTCTATTGCTCCTGATGCCAAGATTGTGCCTTTCGTTGTCCATCCATAACCACATCATCAATCCTGTTCCTTGCACAACTACTTCAGCACCAGTCCATTCCAAGTGTTTCCTCCAAATCCAATCCATTGTTGTATGATTTTCATCTGCACACACAACACAGACTTATATTAGCAAGGGTAAATGAATCATAATGAAATTGATACCTTGCTTCGGTGTAAGGTCCATTGGCTGAGTTGTGATATGGCTAATGTGGATCTGGAGATATAATACTGGTGACTACTCGCGGTGTAGGGGTTAGGACAAAATCAAAAAAAATGGACCAAAACCCCCATGACTGAGAGCGAACCTCCAGTAGTGATAGAATGGTAAAAGATAAGGAATAAGAAAGTTGGAGAAAAAGAAACAACGGTCACTCCAATAAAATGGATGCCAAAGATGGAAATGAACAAAATAAATGGTGATTGTGTAAATGTTTAAGGGAAAGAAATTAATGGATCCACCAAATAGGAATGTCAGTGGATCCTCCCCAAAACAGGCTCATGCCCTTAATGCCCTGACAATCCCACATTCAAAGAGTCCGTAGGCTCTAGGAATGTCATTTGGAGACAAGAGCTAAATTCTTAACCACAAGAGTTTACCAAAAAGAAAATAATGCATCAGTCAAAATATGGACTATTGATACAACCGGCAATGAGGTGAAAAATGGAGAAAGAAGGATGGCAAGGAGAGAATGGAATGGAGTCTCAAGAACAAGGTGGTGTACATTCCCTTGTGTATTAATGGTTAATGTGACTTAGTAAATCCTATTCCAAATCCGACATCAAACAATCCACATCCAGTGACTTCACATTAATACATTTGGCCCATCCATCCACTTGAAGTAACAACAATGTCTCCCCAAAAGAGTCACCACCATTCCAACGAAATGTGAAAGGAGAAGGTAGGAAGTGAGGAAGGGCCTTAGTTAGAGGAAACTTTCTCCTCTCTTTTTTTTTATTTAGTTCCATAACCAGTGCTTGTAGCCTAGATGATTATTCTATCTAAGGGGTGTGCTTTGAATCCTCACTATTTCTTTTTTTTTTTTGGTTTTGCATGAGAACCACACCATGTAAAGACTTATTATTTTTATTAGCTCAGCTTCCCGATAATAGAGCAGTGTCAAAATGGTACAGGAGACTCAAGAAGAAAACATCCAAGCACCCAAGAGAATGGCCAGTACAAGTGCATCAAGTTCCCTTGAAGTCACACCCTTTTCAATCCTTGAGTCCTTCCTTAGTTTGAAAAATATTCAGTCACCAATTCGTTGATAGTTCTTATTATTGAGAAAGAGACTGTATAGTTCCAAGCTAAGAGAGACCATAGAAATTCATGGATGCATGGATGATGTGGACTCATTGCCTACTATACCAAAAGAACCATACCTTAGTATCAACATCATAACTTAAAGGTAAAAACCAAACATTAGCAATCAATGGAATACATTTCATACCATCTTCGGAGCACTTATTAAGTGACAAACCTTAACAAAACAAAATGAATAAACACACAAATAAATGAAGCAGTATGAACGATGTTGCAAAAAAAAAACAAGAAAAGTTAAAGAAATTTGTAAAACAAAAATGTGTAAAAAGAAAAAACTTAAAAAGAAACTGAGGGCTTTGATTGATCAGAATAGGTGGCCATCTCCCCCATGACTAAGTTGAAAGGAAGAGATCCAAAATAATGAGCAATTGTTTGAATTTTTTAGAAATGTCCAACTTCTCCTAATTGATGTTTTCAGGTTAAGGGTTGAAAGTTGGCGACACTCTTGTTCCTGTGTATCTATGCTTTCAACGTGGGCAACAGTTGTTTCCCCAGTTAGCTCCATGCATGTTGGTAAGTTGCTATTTGGATCAGCTATCAACCACGGGGTGTCTCTTCATTGTGTGGTTGCTACATACAAGCACTTTTTTATGTTAATCTCGGGTGCACACTGATTTCATGCAAGCAATGCTGAAAATTCCTATACGCAATCACACCATGTATCATTGTATGTGATGCATGGAACTTTCTTCTTCTCAATCTTCCCACAAGTGTTTTCCTTAGATATTTCCAGGGAAAGATCACAAATTCCTAGGCATGCATTCATGGTACTTAGCCATGCCCTTCCCATTATTATTGGGAAGTTCCCTTTGTCATTGTTGACTTGTATCACTAGGAAATAAACTGGGTATGACCAACCACACACAATGGTAACGATGTCCTCCACCAATCCCAAGGGAATAGTGATGGACTGGTCAACCAGCTTTAAGTGAATATTTCTCTTCTTTAGTGGAGGCAGGTTCCAGGCTTTATACATTTCTTGTGATATCAAGTTGACTCAAGAACCTCTGAGTCCAAAAGAGCTTTACAAGGTTCATTCCAAACGACTTGGAGATAAATCAAGGGACTTTCAAGATCATAGAATTTCTTGAGAAGGTGGCCCTCCTTAATCCATTCAGTGACAGTATGTGTTAACATAACCGTGTGCATTGAGCTCTATTATTGGTTTGAAGGGAGCTTCGAAGCCTTATTTGATGGAGGAACGTTCGGAGGCTTAACCTCTTGTGGTTGTGAGAGCTTGTTTGGACTATTTGTTCTAAAGAAAGGTCTTTTCCTTGTACGGTTGTCAGAACCAGTAGTGGGTTGAAGGTTTACAGCTCTCGAGCATTACATTGCTGTGGTTGAGTGGGGAGTTCCCCTTGCAATGCCAAAGCGAGTGGTAGTGGAGTTATCAGTGTAAGAGTTGCAGGTGGATTTGGAGGATGGCATGCGTGTGGTGTGTCTCTCCCAAGAGAAGGAGTCCTATAATACTCCCAAGCTTCGTAGTGACATTGTCGGGTCACATGACCAATAGAGTCACTTGGAGAGATTGGTCGCTGCATGTAGTAGCCATATCGATCTAGTTGCTGGTAAGGGTATTGTTGCCTTGGCGATGGCATCCCTCATGATTGTGGGTATTGCCACTACTGGTGTTGCTTGATAGGTTGTGGTGGAGTTCCACTTGGATAATACGTTAGTGGTTGGTGGAACTACCTTGGGTTACCTTGGGGATAAGGTAACTGTCGGGGTGCTTGCCATTTGTTAGGTCTTGGGTTGAGTGCATACACCCTAGACTCTTGCAAATGTGAGATTATTGGGCAACATCCCTTAGGATGGTCATACTAGCATATCTCACATCCACCGTCATTGTCCGTATCATAATCCACAACCTCTTTGATGATAGTTATTTTACCCTTACCTTTGTTATGTGCATGGTCCAAATCCCTCTTCTTTTTCTTATCATGGTTACTACTTCACTCCTTAGACTCCTCTATGATTTTTAGAACGATTTCAAATCTACTATCTAAGGAGTCCCACATTTGATCTACCTTAGCTAACACTTCTGTTGTTAATTTTTAAAGTAGCAAGGTTTTCCTATTCACCAACTCTTCAAGTGGTGACTCATCCTTCTCCTCACAAAATCTTACTCCCCTTTTTCGGAGGGAAGGATCATAGTTGTACTCTTCCGCACTTTCTCTCTTACGTAGCTCTCCTTCTTCCTTAGCTACTTACTCCAATAATCTATGAACCTCATGGAACCTAGGTTCTAATAATCTCCCTTGGGCATATGTTCCAAGGATTCTCCTAGTTTTGTGCCTAAGCCCATCTACGAGATAGCGTAGTTGATCTTGTTGTGTGTAACCATGGCCCAGGCAACGATGTAGCAATGTATAATATCTGCCTATGGCAACATCCAAGGGTTTGTGATTTCCTTTCTTCCATCCTTGGATCTTCTTTCACAAGTTGGACACCCGGGAGTACGTTTGGTATTTATCATTAAACAATTCTAGCATCGTA
The DNA here is from genome assembly GCA_015680685.1 of Gnetum montanum. Lineage (NCBI taxonomy): Eukaryota > Viridiplantae > Streptophyta > Gnetopsida > Gnetales > Gnetaceae > Gnetum > Gnetum montanum. The sequence continues at coordinate 754,532 of MNCI01004181.1, read as the reverse complement.
CCTCACCTTCAAATGGATTCCAATTCTAAGGACTGATACTAGCTTTCTACTTCTTTTATCAGTGTCCTTGGGAACAACTTTAATTTTTTCCACTCATTCTCAATGTTTTGCAAGGCACAGGCATCATGAAAATCCTGTAAATGATTCTGAGGATCAACGTTGTATCCCCCCTCAAATCCTGGGATATTATTCATGTCTAGTCTCTTGATCCTGCTATCTTTATGGTGCCTTGTAGGTATTCTAACAGCCTCCGTAATGTCTAACATGCTTCAGGTTGCAAGTAGGGGTTCTTCATGGTCATTTCTTTCATGGTGTCTGTGATGTCTATGCAGTTCCCTACTTTCCCTTCTTCCATGTCATGATTCCCTAGAATGCCCTCATCCTCACTCTCGAATCTCTTGTTGAGGTTTCTCATTTTGCTTACCCTTATCCTCATAGTGAGGTTCCTTATGATTACTTCCTCATGTTGAAGGAGAGGGTGAATGTGATGATGCAGGGGAATAGGAAGGAGAACCATCACCATGACAATGTTTCCTACCTTCCCTTTGGTGATCTCAACCCCGATCATGATGATGATCAGAATGCTCGCCCTTATCTTGTGTTTGTGTTCCCTCGTTGAACACTTGGTGTTCGTGGGGATCAAAACCAAGGTTGTGAATTGTTGAGTGCATGTTTTGATACACCACCTCCTCACCATCGTTAGGAGGAGGAACATCATTTTGTGGAGAACCTATTAAAATAGGTTCACCACCCTTAATTTTGCTTATAACGGGCAAAGCATTATGGGGTCCTTTACCCTTCAACGATGTGTGGTAACACTCCTACCGCAAGTCCCGTTGACGTTGCACTTCTGTGGGATGGTAGTCCCTTGCATTATAATCACATGCAACATACTCAGCGTATAATTGTGACATGCCTATTCATGCAAGGGCATGAAGGAGCATGTTGGGGGCTACTCTGTCTGGGGCCAACACTATGTTACCCTCCAAGTCTCTCCAACACAGTTGTTCATCTTGATGGAAGACAAAGGTAAAGTTGGATATATATTCATCGTGATGAATAATACCACACTGAATTGTTGAGGAATTGGTGGTTCTTGGTTATGTGTGTTGTGCCGCTGACTGTCTCTAGTGTTGTTCCTAGGCGGTGAAGTGCTTTTGTTCAAAGAAGAAGACATTTTAGTCTTGTTCGGTGTGCTTTTTACCGTTATGTTATTTTTTCTCTTGATTAACCCTAAGGGTTCGTTTTAGCTCCCAACAATGTGAATGATATCCTATGTTCTACATAGCACACAAACAACTCAGTCCCCGGTAATGGCGCCAATGATGAGTGGCGAGGTACCCCTACACTCAACCATACGAATACGAGCATCTCACACGCGATCTTGTCGAACTCCAAGGACTAAGTGCTTACACACCTTATGGAACACTTAAGGTTAATCAATCGTTGTCTTCCCAGGCTTACTTGTCCTATCATGGTTGTATGGTTAAGTAAGTCTGAGGTATATGATTTTTATGTCTTTTATCTTTTTATCGCCTATGCTAAGAAAGGAAAGGTAAAGAGACTAAGTAACTAACTTTCACTAACTAAGCTTTAATCGTCCTAGCATCAATATCCGTTCCCACTTGTCATACACACCCTGAACCAGTGCAACGCTACTGGGATTACCAAACACTATTCGTTACTGGGTTACCAAGCATAGCACATGTGCTCGAAGTGGTCGTACTGAATGCACTTAACTAGGAGAGTTGAGGGTTGAGAGTGATTAATTTTCTAAGAAAGCATTTAAAAATTTAACAATAATTAAAGTCCTATTTAGCTTAGTCCATATGCTACAAGGTTTATCAAAAATTTCGTCTTTATTGCCGTACACAATTAATTTTGTGCTCAAGTACAAATTGCTCGAATAAAGATCCGTTCACTTTGAGACTCCTATTGTGGGCACATGGAAATTATTCTATCTCTGGAATGGTAAAATTACCAGAGTTTATCTAAGGGTCTAGATCTAGATGGGGAAACAAGGGAAAGCCACCTCTTATTTATAGAACTGGCGACGAGCTGCGATATTGTGTATGCGATATCGCAGGGGCCGACACGATATCGTGGACGTGATATTGCGTACGCGATATTGCAGCCCATGCGATATCACAGCTCATCATTTAGGAATTCATTTAGGAATCATCTACAATCACCAAAGGATCAGCATTAGTTGTAGCAATTTTTCCTTAGTGTTTAAACCCTTTTTGAATTCTTAATTAGACTTAAATCTGAAAATTTAAGCTTTTAGACTTAAGGCAATTGCACAATCATGTTCCTAAGGTTCTAAGTTAACTAAACTTGTTAAATTCTAAGTTAATTCAATAATTCTTCCTATTGGTTACTTAATGCTCAAAATGGGGTGTTAGAAAAATTTTTACCAATCACATCTTTAGCCCTCATTATAGAAAGCTCAACTCTAAGAGCTTATAGATTTTTGAACATGTGAAATAAAAGGTTTGATTTGCAAGAAATCGCAAATGCGCCAAAATATTGAAAATCATAAGGATTAGACATCTAGATTCCAAAATAGCCAAGAAATAGAAAATTTAAAGAAAATTTCAACATAAAGCATTAAAAATTAATAAAAATTGATAAGTAGTTCCAAAATCATGCATGAATTTAGAAACATTTCCCATGATTTCCTTTAAGATGTGAGTTTGGTTTAGATCCATGATTAAGTAAGGTTATGCAAGTGGGTCCTTCCCAAAGTAGGCTCCTTCCAATAATGCCCTTACATACCTACTTCTATAGGTGTCTGTGTGTACTTGAGAAGTTAAAGGTGGATTATGTCCTTGTTCCAAACAATACACAACCACATTGGTTGGAATCTTGCACTATGTTACACAAAACCATAAAATTCATAATTACACCATGTCAGTGAAGTGAGACAAATTGAACAATAATTATAGAATTGGAACATGATGTACCTTACAATGATTAAAATGAGTCTTGCATGTGATGCATGAAAAATAACCATTATATCCATCTATTAAGGGGGTGTTGGAACCTAAAATAATTAAAACATAGGTATATCCCAAGATTTATGAAAGTTTATAACTTAGTGCTACCTAGTAGAATTAAACTTGGGGTTACTAGGCCAAGACCTGTATCACTAGGGTAACAACTCATTGTTATGCCTATCTATTAAGATTCTAAACCAAGTTCAATCACTATTAGTAACATTGCATTGCATCATCCAAGGCCCACTACCATGGAATCACTAACCATCACATGAAGAAAACACTATTCAAATAAGAAAAATTAGAAAACATTCATTAGAGTTCTTAGAATAAAATTAATTAATTAATCATTGATGATTAAGTTATGGACCCTTGTCATTGGTTAGAGCAGCACCTTTAGGCATGGGTCATATGTCTTTTTAGTGGTACTCCAAGAGTGACTTCTTTATGAAGTAATTAATTAATTATTTTTATTACCCTTACCATAAGACTATCTTTAAGCATGGGTCACATGCCTATCTAGTGACATAACAAGGGAACAATTATTTCCAAATGATATTTCCCAAAGACAATAAAAACATGAGTGCTAGTACATCAACATGGAACTAGTGGGATCCACAATGGAGATCCAAAGAATCAACAAATCCTCTTGATGTCACATCCTTATCTATCTTCTTGGTCCTTCTTCCTTCCTTCAAAGCATAATGAGCATGGATTAATTTTAAGTTTTTGATGTAATAGGAATCACATTACTCCCATGACAAGGATCTCTTATTTATAGAAATGGAGAGATTAATGACATGCTTTCATCCCATGCACAATCATTCGTTCCATGGCTTGATAACATAGAAAAAAATCCAACTCATGGTGTTGATTCAAGAATCATGATTAATAATGTTATTAATAAAAACATAAAAAATATCCACAAAATATAATACTGATGAGTCATGAATTGTTGGCTACGATATTGCACCCATGATATCACATACACAATATTGCAACCTAGATATGATATCGGATACGCGATATCGAGGCCTATCTCCCCATTTATAAATAAGAGGCAGGCAAATTTGGTTAAGAATCTAGTTTTAGTATTAAGGTAGGAACTTTTTGTCAATTTTTCCTCTCAACCCTTTCTCCTAGTGCATGCCCACAATGTGATGATTATAATTGTACAGCATCCTTATTCAAGTGTGACGTACTTGGACACACACATGACCAACAATAAAGATCGAGATTACTTCATCATTGCAGCATCCACTTAGCTTAATTATTTAATTTTTATTGTTATTTATTGATTTCTTAGTTAATATCTCTCTATCCTTATCTCCTAGTAACATGGAATGAGTACAACTTAATCACGAGCATTTAAGTGTGACTA